>RJWM01021006.1:0-36127 GCA_004363535.1 Dasyprocta punctata
CTTAGTTCATTGAAAAGAAAGGTTTGTGCTAATATTGTTTGGACAATTAAATGCCTATATCTTTTACTCTGAGCAACTAAAGATAACAATATGCCATGTATTAACAATTGTTACCCACCTATTATCTTGCTTTGAAATTTTGTTTTGTTTCTCTTTTAAAAAAAGTTCAGCATAATTATAATTGATGAAACTAAGGAATACTGTATAATATATCTAATATTTACTAAGAGTACACTTTAAGTGTTTTCACACACAATGTAATTATGTGAGGTATTGGATATGTAAATTGACTTGATTATAGTAATTATTTCATGCTGTACACATATATCAAAACATAATGCTGTGCAGCTTAAGATATGCAATTTTATTTGTCAATAATTCCTCCATAAAGCTATCAATCAATAAATAAATATCATGGTTCATATTCAAATTTTTTACATTCATATTTTTATTCAACTTTCTCTTAACATAACACCAAGATTTGCAAAGTACTGTCAGGAAAAAATATTTTGCATCACTTTGTCAGCAAGGAAAGGAAAAAGAAATTCTTTAATCTTGGATTTTAAAAACCAGGCAGTCATTTATTTTAGGAAAAAACACTGTTTACCCTTGCCATTATAGCTTATGTGTAGATGCCTCCTAAATCTTCAGGTGCTCAAAGGTGGGCTTTGAAGAGGTGATTGGATTGTAGAGGTGTGACATTCACCAGTGGATTAGTCTGCTGATGAGTTTATAGCTAAACATCAAGCTGGGAGGTGAAGTTTGGTCAGAGGAGGTGGGTCACTGGGGGTTTGACCTGGGAGAGTATATCTCCCTTCCTCCTCCCTTGGTCTTGCCCTGCTTCCCACTGTCCTGCCATAGATTGTTTCTCCTCTGCCATGTTCCTCTGCTATGCTGCCCTGCCTTGGAGCCAGCTTACTATGAACTGAAAGTTTTCCAAATGCTGAGTCAAAATAAACCTTTCCTCCTTCAAGTTGTGAGTAATGGGTATTGTGTCAATGATGAGAGAAGTAACTAAGACAATTGCAAAGATCACTTTCCCCAGTGTGCCATAAAGCAAAATTTGTTATGTGTACACCTTTCTTAGTAAAGATAATGTAATGTCTTTGCAAAGCCTAATATTCGGTTCCCCCAAATAAGCATGTTTTGTGCTTACAAAAATTACAAAAATTTTATACAATATTTACAATTGAAACAGATTTCTACTAGGGTTTATGTTCTTCATGGATGCTATGCTGCTTAGTAGATAGTTGATTTTAGGGGAGAAATACTGGCCAGGATATTTCTGTTCCTGTATTTGCTAAAGGTTTATTTTAGAATACTTTCGTCATTTGAAATTCTGTCCAAGGAATGGGGAGAAATTTTGGCTGGCATGTTTGCTTCTTTATCTCTAGTTTATGCAGAATTAGATGATTTACGTGGCAAACACATAATTTGCTCAGCAGGTAACATCATTTTGCTTTATTCAGGAGAACCCTCTAAAAGAAGATGTACACTTTGTCAGTAGTTTTCATAAAAATCTTTGTGAATATATCTTTTCAATCAAGGGACTTCCAAAAAGGGTCAACTATTGTTGAACAAGTTTTCCTCAAATTCCATTCATCAGTACCTCTTTACATGGAAAATCTTACTTTGATTTGAGATATCTGTTATGGCTTGTGTCTACATGTCCTCCCAAAGCTTCATTTGGTCATAGGTCAGGTTTTCAGAGGTAGCTGGATCTAGGATGTGTGACACTGAGATAATAATTATGATGGTGAGACTGATTCATGGCGCCATGCCAGAATTAAGGCTGTTCTACCTGGGGATGAGTGCTACCACCCTAAGGGTGGGTAGCCTCGATAGGATACAAGGCACAGTAAGTGGGTACCTGCTTTTACTTGCTGCTTGCTTCCTTGTTACTTTACTGTTTTGCTGCCTTCCTGCTTTTTGCTCATCATGAACTGTTTTTCATCTGTGATCCCTTCTGCCATTGCCAGCTCACTTGGAGTCAGCTGACTGTGAACTGAAACCTCTACAAACTGTGACCTACAATAAACCTTTCCTCCTTTAACTTTGGGCTTCAGGTATTTTGTCTCAGCAACAAGAAAAGTAACTAAAGCAAAATCTAAAGGATTAAACACCATTCATTCCATAAATATTCACTGAGTGTCAACTGTGCGAGGCCCAAGGTAGGGATAAATGCCATAACTTTTCTCAAAAGATCACATTTGAATAATGAGATATTGTAAAATCATAAATATTAGGTTAAATTATATAATATTGTACTTTTTGTAAGAAAGTTTTTTGAATTTCTTCTTTTTCCAGATTTTGTAATATTTGCATACACATAATGGGATGTCTTGGAGATGAGACTCAAGCCTAGACACAGAATTCATTTATGTTCCATATGCGCCTTATGCAAATACTCTGAAGGCAGTTTTATACAATCTTTTTAATCTGTAAGAGTTTTCACTGTGACCCATAACATGAGATCAAGTGTAATTTTTCACTTTTGGTTTCATACCAGCTCTCAAAATGTTTTGAATTTCAGAGCATTTGGATTTTTGAATTAAAGTATTCAATTTGTATCAGATTAGGGTAAGTGTATGTGAAGCAGCCAGTTGGGTGGCTTGTAATTCAGGTAGGTTGATGGTTTATATTAGTGCCATGGTAATGAAAATGGAGAGAATTGGATTCTATGAAGTCCCTTAAAGCACTAAACAATTTGAAGAAGTGTATTGGAATAGAAGGTGAACCTCACTGTACCTGCAAATGTTGTCATTTATATATTAAGTAAAACAGACTTTCCTGGTCTTTAGGTGTTTGAGTTAGGGCTGAAGCTCTGGGACATGCTTAATGGCACATAGTATATGAGCAAATCAGGTCTTGGGCACAAATTCATGCTCAGCTTGTATATACAGGATAATAACTAGTGATTAATTCCATAAAAAGCAGTTGATTGAGTGGACCTATATAATGCTAGCTTCAGTCAATCAGCATAAGTTATTGACTATGCAGGAAATAAGAATCCCAAAAAAATAGCATCTGGTGTACAAAGAAATAAGCACCATCTCAATATGTATGATGTAATCAATGAATAAATTCTAAATATCAAATAGATACTCTTGAACCTAACACTTGGCTCTGCAAAAGTCACCAAGGGCAATTCAAGTAAGGGTATGCTGAAGAGTTTGATAGGGTAATTTCTAATTATTGCAATGGGAATGTGAGTAAAGCCAATGATCACAGGTGTAAATAAAGGAAGCTTAATGATTCTCCTAAGCCAAAAAAGTAGCAGGTTTGTTGATTTTTCTAATGATTCATCTTTTGAAATGATTTTTTTTTTCTTATAGGACCTACATAAGGCCACCACAAATAAAGCAATAGCCCTTTAAGACTAGTCTGACTGTAGAAGAAAATCTAAAAATGTCATCTTACAAGGGTTTTATTTTCTGGAGCTATGTGCACAATTTATGTCGTGAGCCTCAGATCACTGACTGGTCTGGCTGACCATGCTCTGCCAATTCTCCAGAATCCCTGGCACCCTGAATTGGCTAGCTGACAGTCTCTCTGCTTAACTTGAAGATCACCACCTAGCTGCCTGTTTTCCATATCCATCCTGACTTGAATGCTATCAGCCTCCCATCCACTTTCTGCCATCTTAACCACTGCCCATTTCTGAATTTGAATCAACTTTCTTATCATGGTCTATTCTTCTTCTGGACAAAGCACTAGAAATTCTTGAAGAAAACCCTCAGCCAGTAGTTCTAAATTCTGAGTTTGTACCAGAATCACTTAGTGGAGCCTTTTATAAATGGAGGCATTGGTCTGATTTTGTGTTAAATTCTCTGAGAGAGGGTCCCAGGAATCTGTATTTTGAGAAACAGAGAACCAGTGTTTTAGAATTCCTGAAAATGATTTAACTTAGAAGATTCAGATTCTTAGAAAAGGAAGCAGGTCAGCATGCTGACTTTCATGTTCCTCTCAAGAAAAATTTACTATTTCCAAGACTATAACATTGAATTAGAGTGATGCTGCCAACACCAATTTTCCAGTTATAATAGCTACAATTTATTGAGCATTTAGTATGCATCAGTCACTATGGAGAGTATTTTTCCTAATTTTTAATTTAGTCTTAGTAATTGCATAAGGGTTTATGTACATTAATTAGACAAGAAAAGTGACACAAGCTAAATAGCTTGCCCAAGAGGAAGTGCCCAAGTTAGGATGCGGACCTTCATCTAGTTGGAGACAAAGTCCATGCTCTTGACTTCATAGCCAGCATTCTCATCACAAGCAAGCAATACAGGTAAGAGCCAAGTAAGAGAATAAGAGCTTCCTCCTCTCTGCTGGATTCTTTGAGCTCAGTATAAAGTAGTCTATGGTGATGGCCAGAGAGCCTTCTTGGAAATAGTAAAGGAATTGCATTTGATAAGATCTGTATTAGCTGTTCACAAAGAAAGATTTTATCTCACTGGTAAGTCTCATGAAAATGGCCGATAATGAACCTGAGGCAAAATCAAAACAGTTTTGTACATTCTGGCTGTTTTTAGGTTATTTCTGTGCTACAATTCCAGCTAAAATCTCAGCTAGTTCCTCTGTTTTGCTGTGACAACATTACTTACTGTACAGATTCCATAGCAAACTTGAGATTGCCAATAATGCAGGTGAATCTGCTGGCAGCAGCAACGGTCCCTTGGTGCTATTGTCTTCCTGACCAGTGCAGCTCCCATTCTCCCCCTCTGTAAGCAGGATTCTCCGCTCACTAGCACAACCAGATACTTTTATTCAAGCCCATAAAGAGTGGAATAAACATTAAAAGTTACCCTCCACTTCAGGACTATTAAACTAGTGTAATAACAGCAAAGTGCTTTCCTACTTAGAAGTTGATGGGTCTATAGCAGAGTTCTAAGAAGTGAAAAAGAAACAAAGAGATTTTGTAACCGATAGAATTCCTTTTGAGTTATTAATATTTGTATCACAGGTTCTATTTCTAGCTGTTTCACCAAAGGCAAATAACACACTAGCTTTGAACCTACTGTTTGAAAGGAAGCTATAAGGTAAGGTAATGTAAAGGTTGCTCATTATAAAAGTTCTACTGAAATACAGTCACTATTAATTGTTTTAAGATTCTTCAATATTAAAGTGAATTACTTGCTAATGTTCTTATTTTTAAATGCAATATCGCATTTGAAATATAACCTGCATGCAGTATTTGTACTATATAATTAATGGAACATCTGTTTGGGTATTTCTTTTCTCATTTAGCATATACCATATTTCATTTTAAATTGTTTTCCATAGTATTATAACTCTGATAAAACACATACATGTACATTAGCAGTCAATAGAAATGATTTACCCTTCTCTAATTATCTCTGGAAATCAGATTATGGCTCAGTGCTTCCTGAATAATCACATCTTAATATAAGGAGCAAAGGTACAAAAAATAGAATATATGTTTGTTCAGGAGCAGAATGGCCCCTTGCAAATATTACAGGCTTCTTTTTGCTTCTTGTCATGTCCCGTGGGGCTGGAATTCCCAGTCCACCCTCAAACTTTCCCAGGCTCATCTGTCTTTCTCTGACATAGAAAGAGGAAGGGGAGTCAGAACATACTGCAAAGCAAAAGTAAGTTTATTTGCAAAAGGAAGCAGTAAAAAGCTGCTCTGAGGAGTGGGGGCCCCAGAGATGGGTAACCCCTGAATATGGGGCAGCAGTCCCATTTTATGGGGTAGGACCCTAGGGACACCTCCCTCTGAGGGCAGCTGCACCAGACTGAGTGGACAGCTTGTTTCTCGGGGTTTGGGTTTTGTGGGCTTATTGGGAAATACTCAGGTGTGGCAACCTGCACAAAGAGGAACTAGGGTAGACTGTTGTCTGCACAAAGTCAAAAGCAAATCCATAGACCGCCTACATTAGGGGTAAAATCACAAAACTGCTTGCAGTCTGAAGTACATTAGCAAGTAATTCACTTTAATATTGAGGAATCTTAAAACAATTAATAGTGACTGTATTTCAGATGATTACAGAGATGATCTTTCTCCTACTTTTTAAAGGGTCTGTCTCTCTATTTTGACCCTATTTAGGGGTCCCATCTTTCCCTAAAATCTGGAGTGCCCTCATGACCTAGTTTCCACAAGTACAAAGACACTGAAGTAATTTTACATTGGCCAAGTGATAATTGTCTGACAGGACAAACAGAGCGTAAGTGAGCTTCTTTTGTCACGTTTAGAGACACGTTTAGAGAGTGTAAGTTTTTTTAACTTAATCTTTCGGTAGTATCTAGATCCAGAGGCTGAGGCATTCCAATTGTTTCTATTCACAGTGAGGTCACTGGGAAAGATGTGATCTGATATGTGTTTTGTCCTCTCAAGAAACAATTCTCTGATTGCTCTCTTCCTGCCACTTCAGTGTATATGGACAGACATTATTTTTACAAACCAAGTCAAGCTTTAAGTAAATGTCCTACAAATGCCATACCTAGCAACCCTGCCTATCTGTTTAGTCTAAAGCTTGAAAAACATTTGTTTCAAATAAAGTTTTTTCTCTTTGTCTTCAGAGCTCATCTCATGACCATATCATGAGAATTTCTGGAAATGGTACCTACCTTACCAGAACTTTGTCTCAGTTTTTTTTTGGAAGGGTAGGTTGGTTCAGAGTGTTTTTCCCTCCCTTGTTTTCATCTGTACACCCACAAAACAAGAGGGGTCTGAAATTTATGTCCAGAGATCCACCCACTAAACTTGACTGTAGACTAAATCCAAAATTCTAATAACTTCTGCTAAGGAAAACAATAGATTTCAGCATAGTATTTAATGTGCAAATTTCCCATTTTGATATCTTGGCCTTTTTTTTTTTTTCTGTCATTTCAGGAAACCAGGACGGTAGAGGTAGAAAGAATTTCAATATAATGCAGATCATAGAATAACTTTTAAGGTCAGGTTTTTTTATATTATTATTCCAAACTGATGTTAGAAACACTCAAGGTAAACCCCTGGGACAGAGTGGACTCTCCACACCAGCTATATTCAAAATAGTGTCCTCCTAAAGTGAGTCCATATTTCTGAGAAGACCTTACCTGATTAGCTCTTTGAACTTATTATTCTTGGAGAAAGTATGGGATACTAGTAACAGAGAATTTATGTTTTGTCTGTATCAATCAGAATAAGTACTATTAGTATAATTCTATGGAAATTAGTTTCTGTTGTTGATTGCCCAACTGTCTGGTGAAATACCAATTCCTTCACCATCTGTTTGGAAATTTCTGACAGGAGAAAATGAATCTGGCAAGGCAAACATTTTCACCATATCTCCGGATGGAAGCATACCTCCTGTATAGTGATTTTCTGTTTCTTTTCTCCCCATGTTTGCATATAGAACAATTTCAATTTTGAAAAATAGAATCTGGGGAGCTAGAGTGGTTCAGCAACCGGGCTGAAGAAACAGTTATTAGCGCACCACACACGTTCAATCAGGTAGGGCGTTAATCAAAGCAAAATATTACATTATCAGTGACAATGAAATTTGTTCACAGAGCTGAGCTCATCTCTGTTTCTACTCCCAACTCTTTTTCCTCCCACATCACCTATTTTTTCCCTTCTGTTAGCTCCTTAGAGCCACAGTAAATCATGCTGTAAAATAAGACGAGTCTGAACAGCAAAATCATTAAGATTTCACATTCTGCAGCATAACAATGAACTGCCTTATGCTAGAATTCAAACTTGTTGGTAAGGCTCACAAATATTATCATCTTCTATTGTGGCAATTAGCTACCCATCCATCAGTGCCAACATTAACCATGTCTAGTGAATTGCAGATGGGAACTCTTCACCACAGTTCTGTTTTGCACTGTACAATGCCCAAGCCATACTTGGAAGCAAAATGTGTCAACATCTGAGATAGATCATATGGAAGTATCATGTTAATCACATGATGGGAAATACAACTCAAAGGAAATTTCTCACAGAAGGGATAGACTATTATAAGGAAAAATTGTCAATGCTCTGACACAAGCATGCAGGGCCTGTCAAGTGTGCCTGGGTGCAGTAATCCAATGTCCATATCTGGGAGGGAGACAGGCAGGAGGCATTTCCAGGTAATCATGACTCTATTCAGTACCCTGTGCATTAAGTAGCCTGAGTTATTGCTGTTTCTTTCTGTCCTATACTCTAATCCAAGCCTGAGATTTGGGGAAGAGAAGAGGTGGAGCGTGCATAGTAAATTTGGTGGGTAAGAAACACTGAGAAGATGATGGAAAATTTGTTCTCAGACTGCCAAACAAAGCAATTGCTGTCTCTGAGAACCATCAATCTTGCTCCCCTTCTCTTCCCTCCTCTCTATGCCGTGAGGGGCTGAGAGACTTTGAAAAAGCCAAGGAAGAAATATAGTATTTTACTTCTTAACAAATAGAGACGAGGAAACCACCAAAGAATTCCTTTTTTTTAATTACTTTGTTTTTATTTCTTGAGATGGAGTCTTGCTATATTACCCAGACTGGCCTTGAACTCATGATACTCCTGTCTCAGCCTTCTGGGTTGCAAGGATAATAGTCACAAGCCACAGGGGCTGGCAAGTGAGAAATTCTTTAGGTGGTAAACTATCCAGCTTGAAGTGAAATGGGAAACAATTTATGTTTCTCTTTTGTTTCATATTAAAGTTTCTAAAACAATGTAGGTCAGCAAGCTGAGGACCTAAAAAAAGGTTAACACTAAGAAGGATTTTTTTCATTTGATTATCAGAATTAAACTCTAAACCTCTGCAAACCTGAAATTTAGCACATTTCAAATCCTTATTGAGGGCTAATTGGTATGCCTAGTTAAGAGGTACATGAAGAAAAATGTCTTAAAATTGACAAAGAGATCAAAGGAGAGATAATATGCTGATGAGAAACACGTTTGCATTTTCTTAACTCAAAAATAGTTTTCTAATTGGGGTTTTGACAGGGAACATTAACTTCTACAAGTCTCTGCAATGGAAATAGATATTTTGATTTCTAATCTTGGTCTATGGCCTGTAATTTAGGTTGCTTGTGAATTCCTTCTCTTGGAAACATGAAATCTAATGTAACACAGGTGTATATTCCGATATATGTTTCATCTTTATGGAAAAATTGAATTCCTAGCAATGGGGACAATGCCTTTTAATGACTCATCCACCCAGAAGGAGGGAAAAGATTGTTACATGTATCTATAAAAGTATAATGCAGCAAGAGTCCTGTTAGGGTGTAGGAATGAATATCATGCATTCACTTACCACAAGGACTTTGAGATGGTCATGGATATCACCAAAAATGCTGTGTGCACTTGCATTCTGAGGCCCCATGAGAGATATGAGGAAGGAATTTCAGGACTGACTTCCTTCTGAGAAATGAGTGCTGCATTTAAAATACAAAAGACTCTTGTAATTTAAAGCATGATAAAGTGTCCTTTCTTCCTGTGTTGCATAGGATTTATTCCCCCAAGAGGAAGAATTTGCAGTCAACATAAATTCTGTGTCATAGTCAATGAGTAGAAGTCAAAATATTCCTTCCTATTACAGTGCCGCTAAGCAGCAGTGACAACAAAACCTTTTCCTATGGTCTCGTTACCACTCTTGATACCATTTTATTTTTCTTCTCACTTCTCAGCCAAATTCTTCAAAAGAATGGTCTAGTCTAAGTTCACTGTCTTCATTTGACTGTTTCCCAGTCACTCCTGAGACCACACCGCATTCTGGTTTGTCTTCCAAATCCTTCCAAGTCCCAACCTAGCACAACTCCATTGAAGACGTCCTAAACATATAAAATATCCAGAACACTCTTTTTAGTCTTGTTCTATCTTCTTTGGATTCCTATCAACACTTGACATGTGACCTTTCTCCTTCAAATTTTCTCTTCAGATTGTTTTTGTTACACTGCTCTCTACCAGTTTTACTTAGATTGATCTGACCACACCTTAGAATTTTTGCAAGATTTCTGCTTCAATTCAGTCTGCAAAGGTACTTATTACTAAAAGCCATATCATAGGCCATAGGCCTTTTTTAATTCTGCATGCTCCTTTTGGCCCAGTTCATACTCAGAAATAGAGCATCATCCGTGACCTCTCTTTCATGTTTCAATCCTCTGTCTAACTGCCAGCTCCACTTGCGTGTCTTAATGATACCTCAGACTCCAAACTCTAATATTGAGGTCATCTCCCTCCCTTAACCTGCTACTTGTCTATTATTTCCTAAACTAACAAGTGATATTACCACTGCCTGCCCCAGTAAGTTTTCCAAACCAGTAACTGGGTGGCACTATTGATTCTTTTTATCCTCTCTTCTCACATCTAAATTGAGTAAATTCTATCTTTCAAATCTGCCTAGTTTTCTCTATCCTTATCCCACTACCCCAGCTTAGGCCACCACTACTCACAGCGTGGCCTACCACAATTTCTTCATAGTTTTTCCCTCACTCTCTTTGTCCTTTCCTAGTTGATTCTGCTACACTACAGTGAGAGTGGGCTAGTAATGCCCTTTCCTGAATGTGACCTTGATCAACTCAGTCCCTTATTTCCGTCCTTCACATGGCTTTGCGTTACCTCCTGATAAAGTCTAACCATCTTGACTTTTCTTTCCTGCCCTAGGTTTCTCTCATCACATTTCCTTTTGTACTCTCCATTCCAACCATGCTTAAGATTTTTTTTTCAGTTCATCGAAATTGCCATGTACTCTTTTCCCCCTGCTTTCAGTATCTATCATCTTCTGGGAGCAATCTCCACTTCTCTCCCACTGTTTTTTCCCCTGCAAATGCCTTCATGTTATGCTGCTAGGTTCGATTACAAATGTACTGTTCCTCATGTAACACTTATTGTACTCTAATGAACTTACTTGTTTGTTCTTCTGCTAAGCTGTAACCTCTGTGTGGGTAGTACTCCTTATATATCTTATTCATCACTTCACTGCCAGTACTTAACACAAGTGCTCAATAAACATCTGGATTGATTTATTGGTGTTATAGGAAAGAAGGTAAGGAGTGCTTACACATTCTTTATGTTGGATGAGTATTAAATAGTCAATTAAAAATAAAAAAACTTAGTCAAATGCTTCATGGTCCTCTCTAAATAAAATTGTTCTAATATTTAGGGAATTTCTGAGTCCAAAGAGGGGATCTGTTTAGGATTGGGGATAGAAAACTACTGTAATAATTGATAATTTAGGCTAATAAAGGATATTTGAAAATGCTGTGACCACATGTTATAAAAATTCTCTTCCTAAATTGAAGGCAATGGGACAAGTATGTAGGTGGGAGAAGTGGAGTATGAGTAGGGGATAGGGGCACTGAGAAGTGACCCATACCAGTGTTTGCTACACAGCTTTTCATTACTATAACAAAAGACCCATGAAAATCAATTTAGAAGAGGGCAGATTTATTTTGGCTCATAGTTTTAGAGGTTTCAGTCTTTGACTGGCATTCTTCATTGCTTTAGGCCTACAGCAAGGCAGAAACATGGTGGTAAGATATGACAGAGAAAGGCTGCTAACCTCGTGGCCTCCATGAAACAGAGAGGATGAGAGAGGAGCCAAGGTTTCAGTGTACCATATAAAGCCAAGACTACTATGGCTTCCTTCCTTTCTGGGTCCCACCTCCTGAAGTTTTCACCACTTTCCAATAATTCCACCAACTGGAGAATAAGCTTTCAACATGTGAGTCTTGAGGAATATTCCAAATCCAAACCATAACACAGGGTGAGGATGCCCATTATAGCTTTGATAAAGAAAGCAGTCTTAATCTGAATAATGATCAAACAATAAGAACTGCAGTTGCTAATGTCATTATAGGACAAACTGTAACTCACTAGGATCTTTTGGAAATGGGTTGCTAATTTTTGAAATTGCATTCATTGCCCTCGAATGAAAAATTTGTGAAAGAGGAACAGTAGTTAGGATTCTGCTGAAGACATTCTCAACTCCATTCTTCATGCACAAAGAGAATGACCACCTCCTCTGAGTCAAAGTAGGAAGGAAGATGGAAAAATCCTTACCGGTCTAATTGCTTTTGTCCACTGAGCTAACATGTATATGCCTCTTCCACTTCCATGCTAGGTTTATATCTACAGCTAATGCAAGACTTTCAAAGAGAAATCATCCAATACTCTTTCCCAGATACACTGATTCTTCATCTGTTGCTTACTTTCTAAACTAAAAATGGAAATAGAGAGACAGAGGCAGAGACAGAGAGACAGGGAGATGGAAAGACCTTCCACCTTGAAAAATATATGCCAAAAGATACAGAGGAAAAATCAAACTGAAATCAAACTTGGGCCCTATACATTTCTGACTGAGCAAAATACTTTCCCTTCATCTAAAGATACTTGATTTTGGAGCAACAAAGTTCTAGAGAATTGAAAACAGCATATTGAGCATGTGTAATACCATATTGCCTTCTGTACCTTTACAAAGACATGCTGAGTTGTGTTCCTTTGAATCTCGATGCATGTGGTTATCTGAATGTATGATTCAAAAGCAAGAAGAAAAAGAAACAGAAGGGAAAGGACCTTGAGGTGATATTAAGCACCATGAAGCTAAATTGATCTCTTTCTATCATGTTTCTTCCAGGAAGCCTGTGTGCTTGACAACATTGCCTGGAGCAGAAGCCAAATCATCCACACTTAGCTGTTGGGCTTGTCAGCTGCAAAAGGCTTTCCAAAAGTTTCATTAAAAAAAGAGAATGAATTCAGATAAAAACAAAAAATGAGGTAGGGGACACATTGTAGTCCTGGAGATTTGCAGTGACAGCTATTTGAGATTCTACTTTAAATTCAGGAAAAGACTGCCTTCCTTCTCAATACTGATTCTGCTCTTAATTATTAAATATATTAATGATGTATCTGCCTGCTTTTAGAATTATAATCAATATTTCCCCCTGAAAAGTCATTTGTATGTAACAAATGTCAAGAATGAGCAAATGTAGTGTTCATTTCCTACCCATTCAGATTTCTCATAGCTATGAGTTAATTTTCCTACAAAGTATATGTATATTGGGTTTTTTGTCTCATCATATTTAAACAACAGTGAAAATCCTATATTAAGGGTGATGGTTACTATTTTTTCAACCTGGATTTGTATATCCTTTTCTGCTTTCTCTGTCCTCCCAGGATAGCTGTCTTTGTCAAAGTGTGTCTGTGTGTGTCTGTCTGTCTATCTCCCATTTTTTCTTTGTCTTCTTCTTCCCTTCATGTCCATTTCTTTCCTATTCTGAAACTCCCTGAGTTTTAGAATCCATAACAGTCTCAAGTCTTTCTTTAGCTTTAGTGGTCTCTTATCTGCTAACCTCTATACATGTGCTTTTTCCTATCTTATTTCTTGGTGTATTTCTACTCACTCTTTAAAGACTAAAGGGTAACTTCCCTCTCTATAAAACTTTTCTTGATCTTTCCTTTTTACTCCTTGCCAAGCTCCACCTCCTTAACTTGCCTTTCTCGTAGCCTTTTTGCATCGGACTGTAATCTGCAAGAAGAAGGAAGAGCATGAGTGACCATGTCTGTCAGAACCAGTCACACAGAATGCCGAATATGGTTGAAGAGTACTGGAAAGAATCCCTCATTAAAATGACCTTTACTCAGGTTCTTCAATACACATAATTTTATGGTTGGAGCTTGGGCGTATTGTGCAGAGTTTTCAAGGAAGGAATGTTTCTCACTATCCACTTTCTTAAACAATGTTTCTAAACTAACAGTCAGCAAGCTGGTGTAACAGTTTCTCAGCTAAATTGTTGGACAGCTGTATAGTTTTGCCTGAATACACCAACTCCTGCTCCTTGACACTGCACCTACGTGATAGAATAATTCAACTTTGCTATGCATCATAATCCCCAGGGAATCTTGTTAAAAATACAAATGCCTAAATCCTACCCAAAAATCAAACTTGGGGAGAGGGTATTGGGTATTTTTACTTCTAACAAGCTCTCCAGGGAATTAATGATGTTCAGCCAAAGTTGAAAATCTATCATTAGAGGAGAATTTCTGTGGGTTAAGCATTGATCTCCTCCTGGACCTCATTTAAAGTAAAAATACTTCTAGAACATCATCATAGTAAGAAACTAATGTCTTGGCATAAATGAGTTTAGCATGAAGATTCTTATAGGCATGAAAGAAAGTAATAAACATGTGTTTAGCACCATGCTCCCATACTATATGGTTGTTAGGGATACCCTCCATTCTTATCACCTTGTGACAACATTTCATTTACTGTAGTAACACTCTAGAATTCTCTTCCTGCCCTTACTCACTTTCATCCCGTGTATAAGTTTGCTAGATAAAATACTGGATGCCTCATTAAATTCAAATTTCAGATAAAAAATAGATAATGCTGGTAATATAAGTGCAATGTAAACACTACTTGGGACATACTTATACTAAAAATTATTCATTGGTTTTCTGAATCCCAAATTTAACTTTGTTCTGTATTTTTAAATCTTAAATCTGGCAGTCCAACCCATAGGAGGAGGAAAGAATTATTTTAATAAATCCAGTGGTCTGTGTTTTACAATTACAGAACTAAGGAAATTTTCAGCAAGTTTGTGTACTCTGCATATCCAAACTCCTTCAGGTGAGCCATCTCAAGGACCAGCAATAGAGAAAAGAGAACTAATAGAACCGTTTTTGTGCACATCAACGGGTACCCTTGCATTCAGTATTACAGGTGACAAAGTTAGTATTTTATCTTCACTTTCCTTAGGCCCATATCTTATTTCTCAGTTGACTTTGAAATCAGCTGTTAATTATTTCCACAAAAATGGTTCTTTTATTTACTTTAGTCTTCACCATTACCCTGTGGAGTAGGTGCTATAAGCCCCATTTTACAATTAAAACAACGATGATGATCTGAAGTGGGAAATGGAAAGAGCAAAATTCAAGCTCCTCAAAATTTGAGTTCGCCTCAGGGATTGGATTAAGGTAGATATTTTCATCATTAAAGTGAAACTGACATCTGAATCTGTTTTGGATTTGACTATTAAAATATACTGACCTTAAACCATATGAAAAATCCTTCAGTTTCAGATACTAATAGTGTCTTTATTCAGTTTGACAAAGGAAAAGTGAAGTACTGCCCTCTAACTCTCATCCTATGCTTTACGAATGTACAAACAGAATTTTTTTTATAAACAACAAGGCCACTGACCAAGATAAAAGGCAGCATGCCTAGGGGAAAAAATTCCCTCTCCTCAAACATCAATTAGTGGTATTCAATTGACAGTTCACATTTATTTCCAAGAAAATAGAATGAATCCTCTTTAGGCTAGAATGTTTTAAAGGCTGCAGGTAGGATGTAGTGCTTCAAAGTAATTGCTAAAGACAAGTGACCTTTGCAGAAAGAGAAAGAAAACATAGGCAAAAGACCTAGTCAAAACTTATCTTTAGATTTATTTAATGGTCATTTATTTTAAGCCTTGAATGTATGCTATGCATAAGTATCAGTTTTCTAAATAAATTAAGGGAAGGTAAGAATAAGCAGTCACTTGAAAAAATGTTTGAATATTGACTCTTGAATGTGGATTTTAACAGGAGTGTATATACCTTTGTCTGGATTTTGAGAATTCTGTTGTGTGCATTCTAGTGTTTCTATACTTACCAATTAAACGTGACCTTGTAGTTGTGAGTTAACTTTCTTCTTATCTTTATGGTATAAATAAAATAAGGACACCTGAACTCATGCTTGCCCAGCCATAATCACTAATACGAGGTATCTGCATGGTCAGCCTTGCCAAGTTATTAAGCTAGTCCTAACCAAAACACAAAATATATTAGAAGTTTCAACCATACTAATAAGCAAGGATTAAAGCTATTGTTGTTGTCCTAGATCCATTATCTCATAAGCTGAGCATGATCCTTAGATATCTGTGTGCTGATTTCTTATTTCACATTTCAGACTGCTCTCCATTTCTACTTGAACGAAGCCCAAGATTGGCATGAACTCCCTGGATATTTTACATTGAATTTTTGAGTCTTGGTTTCAGAGGCAAAGCCATATCTTCATTTTTCATGATCATTTATTTCTTTGTCATCTTGTAGCCAGTATTTTTCTCTACATAATAAGTTGCATGCTACTTCTCATCAGAGGATCATTTACCAATATTGGGCCTGTTGATAACCAACACAGAATCCTCTCTCTCTACCTATGATTGTGCAAATATTAACCCTCAAAGTTTGTCTCAACTACATAAAGCCTATCCAGCATACCACCATTGCTCTATTATACAAATTCATGTAATGTAAGAATTCTATCTTGGGTATACCGTGACATGGAATTTGCAGTTGTGGCAAGAGAGTTTTTGTTGTTGCTGTTGTTGCTGTTGCTGTTGTTATGTTGTGCTTTAATCTGAAAAAAGAATATCTTCTGGGCTGAAGGTTATGTTTCTCACTCCCTCAAATATGCTTTTGTGGTTTGCTTCTAGCCTTTCCATAGGCTTGAGAAATCCAAGCCATAGATTTTCTTTTCTATTGCATACATGGCATGAGTCTTAAACAAATTCTGAAATCTTTCTGTGGTGGTATCCACCTTCCTTCCTGGATAATAATGTCCATAAAGATAAGTAAAGTTTTTAACGTTTCTCAGACTCAGGCACCATGCTAATATCTTCATGTGCGTTATTCATTTAAGTCTCAGTATAATATTAAAATATAGAATTTAAGTTCAAGAGTGCAAATTGTTTATCTAGATTGTATCTGTGGTATCCCCAGTGTCTAGCACATAGGAGTTCTTCAATTTTGGTGAATGAATATGTAAATTTCTATTATTAATCCTTACTTTATACAAAAAGAAAACAAGGCTCGGAGAAGTGCCTAATATCATACAACTAGTAAGAGAGAGTCATAAGAGAGATGATATAATCTCGTCACTCCCAAAACTGTAGTCTTTGTCATAAACTATGTGAGGCTTCTTTTTAGTAAAACAATTTTTGTCTGTTGAGTATTCACCAACCCTTAACCTTTGCTAAAGAATCCTAATTGAGCTCATCCAAAGCAATGCCTAAATTCCCTCATGACATCGAAGTGATTTACCTCATGATGATACCATCAACTAATTTATGCTAAGGCCCTGTTGGATTAACATTTTTGTTTCAACTTTAGAGTTTCAACCCAGCTATTTAGAATTGATTAGAAGTGTCAGTTCCAGGCAATATGTTAAGCTATTGAAGAAATGTTTTTGGTCAAGGATATTTGAACAGGATCTTTCAAGTTGCAATACACAAGTGTCTTTGTATTTAGGGACATTATAATGCACACTCATGTTTTTCTCTACTTTTAGCACACTGATGAAAAAATGCAGTAAGTCAACCTATTAATGGTGTAAGGTATGAAGTAATGCACTGTAGCAAAATAGCACATGCAATGGGACATCACTCAGGCCTCTCTGTCAGGGGATAGAGAGGGCAGGGGTACAAAGCAAGATCAGAAAAAGTGTATGCTCTTTGTGAGTTCAAATTTTAGCTAAATAGTGAAAGCATTTAACAGTAAAATCAATTCCATAATACATGAGTTGTCACAAGACTGTCTGTGATTAACTTCCAAATGAGAAGTCCAGTCAATGAAGGCTGAGCTCAAAGGCATGGGACTTCAGCATGGACTAGGAAGGTTTCACTGCTCAGTTGACATTTCAGAAACTTGTTTCCTTGCCTCCTGGTAAATGGTACACTATTTTCAAAGCACTTGTCTTTGCCCAATGGGCTTCAAACCTGCCTCTGTGACAAAGCAAGGAATACCCTTCAACTAATGACTCCCATCTGGCTTCTATTTCTGTATATGTGAAAAAGAGAGTCAAATGAAGCTGTTCCCAAATTTG
Organism: Dasyprocta punctata; assembly: GCA_004363535.1. Lineage (NCBI taxonomy): Eukaryota > Metazoa > Chordata > Mammalia > Rodentia > Dasyproctidae > Dasyprocta > Dasyprocta punctata. Next base: position 17,784 of record RJWM01021006.1, read on the forward strand.
TACATGAAGCTCGCCTATTCCAAACACTAATTTTTGGACCCTGTTCCAAACTCACTAAACAAAAATTCCAGAAATATTTATTTTAAAAATTAAGACACTATTTTGCATTTTGGAATATTTATGCAAGAAATTTTGCTTCAAAATAATTCAGGGGGAGGAGAGTCAGGTGAGATGTAAATGAAGTATGGTTGACCAGAGATGGTATTAACTGTGGAAATTAAGTGATCAGTTTTGAGGAGTACTTTTTTTTATTTTCAAGAGGATAAAACAATAAAACCAAAACAAACCAGTGTAAGAGAAATAGGACTTCAAAACATTACAAAATCAACGAAAGTTACCATAACATCTTTTAATGTCTTCAAAATAGCAGCAGATAACTTTGGATATAGTAAAAATCAAACAGAACAGAATACAATAGAAACAATAAAAACAAAACAATGAATGCAATAAAGTACTTCAAAACAAGCCAATGGTAAATCCAAACTTACTACCATAATATATCTTGCTATCTTTGAAACAGCTGCTCCTGCCATCAGATTTGATGTAATCAAACAAAACAAAAGAGAATAAAACCCAACCCAACAAAACAATGGAAACAATATAGGACTACCAAAACAAGACCATAGGGAATCAACAATGGCTGCAACCCTCAGAAGGAGATCCCTTCTAGATGTCACACTGCATACACTATCCTCTGAACCTATGATCAGACCATTGGCCCTAGACCTGCAATGTTAGTGAAACAACAAAGCACCACAGGCATCCAATTGCATTTTACCTCCATAGCTATCTTCACAGCCTGTGTTTCTCTGGATAAGTCAGTGGTTTACAGGGTGTGGGGGGACCTGGTACTTCTTGTTTGCCAGCCCATGCACTGGAAGGGGCTGGGGTCTGTCTGTTCCAGTTCTGTAGCAGCCCGCAGATGGCACTGGTTCCAGACTGGGCTTGCTTGCTGGCATGGCCTTGTTCTCTCTCCCCCTAGTCCACGAATGGTGCTGACTCATGGGGAGAGGCTGGAGTCTGTCTGGTTCCCAGACTGGGCTTGCTTGCTCGAGGAGTTCTTTATGATTGTCTCCATTTTTTTATGTCTGCATTTTTGTAATAAAAAGTTTAACAAAAATTCTATATTTGTCAAAATTCTACTAGGTAATTGAGATGCAGATAGTTTGCAAACTGGCATTAGGGAATCTTCACACAAGGCTATGTCTCAAAGCTTTTCCAGATAAGACACATTGTTTTTCTACAAGGAGCATGAGACCTGAGTAGGACAAATCTAGAAGTGTCCTGCTGGCTAGGGATATATGAGTATGTTAGTTTTTCTAGGGATAAATGTAGACATAACCATTAAAGACACATGACAAAGAAGTACTAGCTGCTTTTCTGCATGGAGTTGAAGTTGAACTCCAGGTCCACCTAGTACAGAAAGTGTTGGCAGGTGAAGGTGATAAATAGGAAACTTTTAATCATGATAATTCATAATTGAGCAGCCAAGAGGCTCCTTTAAAACAATTAGCAAAGGCATCATCCAAATAAAGTCAAAGAATGATGATGTCAGCACCTTGTAGCATTATTCAAATGTCCTTACATTATCCCATTTGAAGCTTGGTTTTTACCTATGAGGTTAAAGAAGGAGACTGGACAAGATGATTTGGGAGAGGCATTTGTAACTTGTAAGGAGTCTGGGGGGTTATGTTAACATGGCAGGTTATATCTTATTTCATTTCACAGATGTGATCACAGAGGTTCAAGGAAGTTCAGTTTTTTTCTTTTTTAAATTGCCTTGATTCTGTAGATAAGCTGAACCCACCCATATGTAGAATCTTATAATAGGTTTCACAAATCCAGATACTTCATGGCACACAAATGTTTGCAGCAATGGGAGGTATGCAGTCTGAAAAATAAGCTTCAGTCATTAGATTTATTTGGTTATGTTAGGTAAAGATTTCTTGTCTTGGACTAATATTTGTTAGAAATGCAGTCTTTTATTGTGTGTGTGTGGCACCAGGCCTGCCAGATAAGCACTTAAGCCACTGAGCCAAACTCCTAGCCCTAGTTTTTTGAGGCAGGGTCACACTGTGTAGCTCAGGCCGGCCTTGTGCTCGCATTGTAGTCCAAATCAGCCTCCAACTCACAACGCTCCTCCTACCTCACCCTCCCAAGTGCTGGGATTAAAGGTGTGTGCCACCACACCCAGTTAGAAAATGAAGTCTTGGGTATTATCCCAAGAAGTAAAGGCAACACTAGCACTGTTGCAGAATTTTGGACAGAGTAGGAAGAGAAGCAGATTCATCCAGAAAAGGGACATTTAATAAAAATCTTTTTATCACCTAAAAATTAACCTATTGTCACAGACAACTGAATCAGATAGAAATATTATAGGCAGTCAGACAGCGCTGCGCCCTCAAAGGAACCAGTGCAGAAGCCAATACTTTGCAACTGTGGAGGAGACAGACACCTGCTGTGGGCCAGGCCTCAAGACAAAAGATCAAACAAATGCACCCATATCCTAAGAACTGATAGTCTAAATAGCTCTCTATCACCCTGAGGAAGCCAGGAGTCACCATCCCAACCCCCTACAGGAAGAGTCACTGTTCTTTAAGCATGCCTGCTTGCTATGTGACTTGCTTCCCCATTTGTTCCTGATTTAATCAATGTTACCTGAGCAATTAACCTTATTGATTGGCCATAGTTCTGTCCCAGCTCATGCCCAACTTGCGTGTTCCCATTTTTCCCCACCTTGGACCTGTCTCATCTCATGGTTTTGCTCTATAAAAGTCCCTAGGAAAGAAAGTCTTTGGCAACCCACTGAGAACCCCCTCGGTCTCTCTCTCTCTATCAGACAGAAGCTTTCTTTCTCTCAATGAATACATTCTGCTCTTAACCTCCGTTGTTCCTAAAATTGATTCTTCGGTTTTAGAGAACATGAAACTGTACCGGCCATCTAGTGGGTTGGGAGTTTCATTCCCTTTTATCACTATCATCTCATAAAATTATCACCAGCCTTTCCTCACCTGACTGCTCCATAGTGTTGATGCAGTTGATAGTAGCAAATCAGAAGAAGTCATAGCATCTCAAACTATAACTTTTCAGTTAATTGAAGGCTAAAGTTTTTCTAATAGAAAGCAAGGTTTATCTTACAAAATCATTAAACTTGGAATGAGGAGAGCTAAATTCTTATTTTAGCTCAGTTTCAATTTGATCTATATATATATATATATATATTTTTTTTTTTTTTTTTTCTCGGCACCAGGGATTGAACTCACAACCTTGCACCTGCCAGACAGGCACTTAAGTCACTGAGCCAAACTCCCAGCCCTAATTTGATCTATATTGAAGAATAGACTTAAAACATTTTTGAAAAATTGATCCACATAGTAGGCATAAACATGCTTTAAAGATTAGTAACATTCTCAACATATCTTAGCTGTTGAAAGTTTATAGGAAAAAACAATTCATCTAAAGATCTTGACCATTATTTGTTATGCAAGGTAAGCTGTGTTATCTTCTTACAAAGGAGTGTCCATCCTCTGTTGGTCTGCTACTGGCTTAGCTCTGCTCGCCAATCTGCTTCTCCTTCCTCCACTGCTGACCAAGAGACTGTTTCAAAGTCTCATATAGGAGTGCTCTATGAGTCAGGATTGTATTGGTTAAAATAATTACATCTGAGCATTTCATGGGCCACTAGTCAGCCCGTAAAGCCTGCCTTTGGGTCCAGTGTTGATCCACAGCCCATTTACCAGGGCAAAGTACTTGGGTCATGTAGTATCTCATCATCTGATCTCACTGATAGCCTCATTTTAAAATTATTTATGCATATTTTCAATGGAATTTAGGAAAATGGAGTAGGCAAAGAATAATTATGTCTAATGGACATTTTACAAACATTTTCCAAATGATTTTTTAGCAACAGGGAAATTATTTTGCACAGCAGATGGTTTTATTGAGAAACCTGGAATCAGGCATAGAACAAAATTTGAGTATAACCAAGGAAAGAAAGTTTTTAATAGGCTTCCTAATCAGAGACCATTGGAAGAGTTAAGATTATCTGAAAAATATAACACTTTTGCAGAATATTTTATTTCTGTATTTTCAGATGAGCCCTACTTTTGTTTGATTTTATTTGACTTGCCAGTTACAACTAAAAAGGAAAAAGCATAACATACACAAAGCACACTCATTTGAAGAATAATTATATTAAAATGGCTTTGCCAACTCTGTAGAAAGCTACCCAAATTACTCAGATCCACAGGTCCTGCCAACAATATCTCAGATGTTGAAGAATATTGCTAATTGCATCATTTGAAAGGACAGTTAAAATAGTCACAGTTGGGGAAAAATCCAAATAGCAGAACATTTAAGCAAATAAAATAATTATGAGACTAATCACTGTTACAGTCTTCTTATGGCATGCTTTTTGTCAGATGAACTAAAAGCTAGAGCTTGTGATATTAGAATGTTTAGAGAATTATGACCAATTAGAAAATCATTTGAATTGTCCAGTTGCTGTGTAGTTAAAGTTTTCACTGATGAAAGTGTTAGTATGTTATGCCTCCATCCATGCAGAATCATAGGATTTATGCAGAGTTTATCTATGGAAGCCAAGGCAATGTATTGACTCAATGTGAGATTTTAAAAATTGAGGTTTCTTTTTATATGGGATACTGGGGATTGAATCCAGTACCAGAACCTTCACACTGAGTTACATGCTTAGCCATTTTCAAGTTCTTTTATTTTGAGGCGGGGTCTTGCTAAGTTGCCCAAGCTGTGCTCAAACTTGCCATCTTCCTGCCAAGTTTTCAGTTATCCTCTAGTGCAATGTTTTTTTGAGTCTATTATGTGTCTATGATTAATTGGGTGAGTCACAAGTTTAGGGACAAGGAGTTAATATATGTAAACTCTTGGACCTGGATGTAACTTGAACTGAAGATTTCTTTGTTGTTGCAGTGGTACCAACGTACACTGCTGCCTTAACCCTTATGCAAAATTCTGAATGACATGTGCTGCCAAGAAGTGACAGATCACACTGCACTAGCTACCAATTCCATATCACCATCATCAGTGATTTCTTGTTATCACTGTTCCTTAATTTCTCTTCAAGAACTATAATTACATGTATGTAAGTGTGGGGTGAATAACTTAATCACAGGAAAATTGCTGGTTAAGGTGATAGATAACAAGATTTGGCAATGCTGGACTATAAATGACTAGAAAATGGATCTCGTTATTACCAGCTGATAGGAGCAAGCTAGCTACTGAGTGCAGTGGTCAATGAGCAAGAGTCTCAGTGTCATGCTTCTCTTGTCCTCTGTTTGATGAAACTAGTCTAAAGCTCAAAGATTATGTAGGTAGGTTTTGAAGGCTACTACCTTGACCAGGTCTTCCTTCCAGGAAGAGTTTGAAGACAACCCCCCCAACACCACCATACACACCCACACTTGTAAATAGAGTCAGGGTAGTGTTAAGTTTGGAAGGAAAGTTGAGGGCAAAATAATCTGCCCTGGGAAGGAAAAGAAGGCATTCATTCTGTCCATTCTCTGAAGTATTTATTAATCACTTACTATCTGCTGATTATTATGTTAGATACTGAGGATGTAGTTATAAACAAAAACAGATATGCTTTGGGGCTTCATGGAACTTACTTTCTAGAAAAGGAGATAGGCTTTAATCAAATAATTACACTGATACTATTGTAGTCATGAATTGCAAGGAAAACAATTACATACAGGACACATAATTTATAGGATTATTTTATGATAGTTATCCAGAGTAAAATACAAAAGAAAGAGTGCAGGAAATCTGCCCACACACTGAGAATCAAGGCATCCAACTGAGGGCCTGGATCCCACAGCAATGTCCTGAATGAGTCCAGCTGAAGACCTAGAGTCCATGACAATGCCCCCCACTAGTCCAACTGGAGGCCTAGAGCCCACAATAATGACTCATGCAAGTCTGTTTCACAGATTTGTGCTGGGAGGGCCCAAAGGTCAGTGGTAGAAGCTAGAAAATCTGTGCCAGTGGGATGAAGGATCTGTGCCTACAGATTGAGCATTCTGCACCATAGCCAGGAAGCAATACTCAAAGTAAGGACCAGAGCTCCCCCGAAAAGTACCATAGCCATCCTCAGTGACAATGAGGTCCCAAGCTCCTCCGACAATGAGAACAGCAGAGTTCGTATCAGGAAGCCAGTATGTCAAGGTTTTCCAGGAGATTGAACAGCACATAATCTTCCCCTCCAGAGCTAGAAGTGGTAAAGACCAGAGCTCCTCCAAAGTAAACCATATCCTTTCTCAGCAACAAGGTCCTGAGCTCCTCTGAATGAGAACAGCCAAGTTCATATCAGGCAAGAAGCCCGACAACTCCTCCAAGAGAACTTTTGGCAACAGGAGAACTAACAGCATTACTTCTTCCTCTTCAGTTCTCCTTTTTATATTGGCAACAATTCCCAGATGGGCCATCCATACTCAGCACAATGCTGATTCAGTTCGTCTGGTATTGCAAGTTGACCACCAATTATCCATCCACCACAGATACCCACCACAAACTGATATAAATATTCTGAGGAAGTATTCTTTGGAAGCATATAGCAAAAGATGCTACCTATAGTAGGAGGCCAGGGAATAATCTCTGTGGAAGAGAACATTTGAGCCAAGAACCAGAAGATGAGGTTGACTAAGTATGTGTTTGAATGATATTGAAGGTGGGGAAGGAATGCTCAGAAGAACATTCTAAATTGATGGAAGAGCACATACATAGGCTCTATAGTAGGAAGAATTTGTATTCCAATCTTGCAATTTAAAGAAAGGAGGAGGGTGAAACAAGCTGACTCTAGTAAGGTACACAGGGATGGATTCTGCAGGTTCATAAACTCTGATAAAGTATTTGATTATCCAAAGATTAGCAGAACATCATCATAAAATTTTACTCACTTAGGTAATACAGTAGAATTTTATTTTATGTTTTATTTTATTTTATTATTGTACTGGGATTGAACCAGAACTTTCACGTTGAGCTACATCCATTTTTGTAATTTTTTTACTTATTTTTTTTTTAAGACAAAGTCTCTCTAAGTTGCCCAAGTTGGGCTTGAACTTGTGATCCTCTCGCTGCAGCTTCTCAGAGTACTGGGATTACAGGCAAAACCACCATACCCAGCTAGAATTTTATTTTTATTTTTCATTGTTTTTAAAGGCCACATATGTATCTGTATAGAGAACAAGTGGCTTGGCAGCAAGAGTGGAAGTTGCAGAGATCAGATAAGAGACTAGGGCAACAGTCCAAGTGAACAAAAATTGTAGATGAGATCTTGAGTGGACTAATAAAGAAACTTTATGCAAATGAATAAATCAGCAAGGAATTATTTGGCACCTATTGAAATATGCATAGTTAGTGCTACTCATCATGTTGAAGGGAGATTCATCTTCAGCCTCTCACCTCTCTTTTTGGCAGCCTGGCTTCTGTCCAATTATTAAGTATTCCAAGTTAATGGAGCTGAGTTAATAAGGTGATACTTTATTAAAAGTATTAGCATTTCAGGAAATCAGGAGAAAGAATTGATTCAAATGATGTTAATTAGTGTTTTCTTATACAACAGTATTTCTCAATCTGTGATCCATGAAAGTTAATGCTTCAGAGAGATGCTGGCAGTTGGAGGGGTGGAGAAAGGAGGTCTTATAAAAAATCAAATTCTTGGACCCTACCCTAAACCCAGTGAATCAGAACTTCTACTGGAACTCAGGAAAAGTCATGCTTAACAGTATTCCTAGGTGATTCTGATGAGCAATAAAGTTGGAGACTCACTTTTTGTGGAAGCTAATTTGATGATTGATTTTGAACAAGAAAAATGACCATGACAAAAAATGAAGAGGACATTCCAGGTTGGGGGTGGTCCTCCAAAAATATCAAGAAGTAAGAATTAGCCAGTTTAGTGTAAGGAAAAAATGGAAAGTAGATGGGTTTGCTTGGTTGCAGGAACCTTGAAAGAAACCATGAGAAATCACCTTGAGTAGAAGGGAAAAAGGGAGGAATAACATGCCTTAGACAGCTGTCCTGCCAAGCCTGAGATATAATGTTATTACAGTCATGAGGTGAAAGGTCTATGGAATACAGATTTGGAATTTCTATCTTCTTGTGAAATAAACAGTGCATAACATGCTTCATTAGTCACTACTACTATGGTCTGAATGCTTGTGTCCCTCTTCTTAAAGTTCGCATGTTGAAATTCTAGTCTCCAAAGTGATTGTAGTAGCTGGTGGGGCCTTTGGGAATTGATTAGGTCACAGGGCAGAGCCTTCTGGAGATTAGCTCTTATAAAAGAAACCTCAGAGAGCTGGTCCACCCCTTGCACCATGTGAGGAAACAGCAAGGAGGCATCATTTGTGAATCAAACAGTGGGCCCTCACGAGACACCAAATCAGCCAGCACCTTGATATTGGACTTTCTAACCTCCTGGACTATGAGAAATAAATTTCTGTTATTTATAAGTTGCCCACTTTATGGTATTTTGTTATAACAACCCAAATGATCTAAAATAGTAGTACTGTGTTAGAGTAATAGTAATAATAGTGAAACTTCATGAGTTTGTGTTATGTGCCAGATACTACACAAAGTATTTGAAATACATCACATTGTTTAATCCTAAAAATATCACTGTGACATAAGTACTATAAGTATCCCTATTTTATTGATTAAAAAACTGAGGCACAGAAAAGATAATTTGAAGGACATGTAGTCAATAATGGCTAAACCAGAAATTTAACCCATGTCAGTCTCTACAAATTGCACCTTTTGTTACAGAGCTATGTCATTTGCATCAGTTCTAATTCATGAACACAGTGGTTGATAGTCCTTTAAAGAAGAGCACATGTATTCACTTGGACATGATGATCACTATGCATGATGGAGGTTAAGTTCTGGGAATCCAAGTCAATTTAGGCTTTAAGAAAACTTGACTAAGACCTGGATAAGCACACAATCTCAGGCAGTGTGCCTCATATCTTGCTGTATAGATTGGTTCACAATGAAGGAAGCATAGTAGCTGTTGGGAGTAACCATTTGGGAAGCTTATAGAAATTTAACGGAGTTTTTTCATGCTAATAAAACAGGGCTTTTATTTTATATAACTTTTTTTCATTATATTTGTGTGGTAACTTGTTTGTTTTATATTTTATAGAAATTTCGATAGAATGAAAACCAAAAATAAGCAAAACAAAACATTTGTATCTTCACTCCAGATAGTGTACAATGCATAGTCTAGTAGGCATAATAGAAATGTAAACAGCTATCAATATAAAGTTAATTTAAAGCTCAGGTGTAAACAGTAGACTGACCACATGAAGCTGAACTGCACCTTTATTTTGATATGACACCTTCTAAATTATAGTGCTGAATCACTCCCCTCTAGGAGTATTATAATAACAGATTAGAGGGTGAAACTGATCCTTTTTGGTAGTCTTGATTTTTTAGAGGTCACGCATTTAACTGTAAACAAATATTATCAGCTTAATCATACAAGATAAAAGAAGGGATTGTATAATTTATCAAGGAAAGTCAATATAGAGCCCAAGAAGTAAATACTCAATGGGATAATAAAGAGAATGAAGGACATAGAGAAGGGAACTCGTGTGATCTTCAATGACACTATACTTCTAATTTTTACCTTTGTTGAAAACAGGACAAGACACAGGAAAAATAATGCAGTAACATTTAAAATATCTTTTTTTTGGGTATTCTTTATCCATTCATTTGTTCAACAAATTACACACCAAGCACTCTGCATGGTGCTTGCAAATAAGAAGATTAACTGAGTGACATTCCTGTCTTCAAGGAGGTCATAGTACAGTGCAACAGATATGAAACAGTTATAAATACAATAAAGTTTGCTAAGTAATAATAAAGCAGTGTATCTCAAGGAGCTGTATGCTTCATAATCGGGGTGGAAGAGTATTGTAATCCCTTATAATACTGTAATCCAAGTATTGTAATCCCTTTTTCCATCTGCCTTGCAGTCCAGAAAGTTATGTTTGTAATCCCATGGAAACATTATTGGAATCCTGATGAGTTAATTTTAATCTATCACCTCCAGTGCTACCCATGGCAGGAATAAAGACACTAAGACATATTTATAATTACAGGTAGCCAAGGTGGCTCAAGTCCAGTCCAGGCAAGGATTCAAAGAACAAAGGCCTTCATCCAATGCCTCACCCAGAATTTATCATCTCATGAAGAAGAGAGTCACTCGAGTATAAGTGACTGTAAGAATGGTGGGAAGTACATGAATAATGTAAGCTGGCCAGGTGGTAAGAAAGTACCTCTGCAATTAGTAGGGAGAAGGGTATGCAGAAAGACCAATCTGCATAACTCAATTTTGGTAGCATTTGAATGATTTAGGAGGCTGTTGCTTCCGTTGCTGATGTATAAACTTTTGTGCCCTGGGAAGTCATAGCCTCTTATCTTGAGGGTCAAACCCAGTTGACATTCCTGGAGCTATGTGGCTCTGCCATCCCACTGTGCTCAACTGTATAGGAAACACAATGTGAGGAAACAGGAAACTGTCAGCTGGCTTCAAGGATTACATACCAGTACCTCAGTTAGCCATATTTTCATTGCTTAGAGCCATTTGAAGGGAGAAGGAAATTGCTTAACCAGCCTTGTACATGTCAGTACATGGAGATAGGGCTTGGTTTAACTAATGCAGAGATGACTGTTCTGCATCCAAGGAGAGCCATCCACATGGTCTTCTACAAGTCTCCCTTTCTTGTATTTCTGAAGGTCCATGAGCAGGTTCAGTCATGGTTGTATGGCCTCTAGTCGTCTCTGGGTTGTGAATTTTTTTATGACAGACTTTAATGAGAAGAATTATAAATAAGAGGATGAGTACACTAATTTTTATATAAAACCAAAAGTGGGCCTTGAGACATACAAATGGGTTCAATTGCTTCATAGCATCAGCAAATCTATCCCAGTCAAAAGTAGCTGTCTGTTTTGACATTGACAGCATTAGTCTCTGAAGAGCATCTACATCCATAGTAATATTTTGATGGATTGCTCCTTGTATATGTTTTTTTTATCATTCCCGAAGGATGTAGGCTTTTGTTATATGGTAATGGGGTGATACAAAAGTGAGCCATATTATAGTGACACTTTAAACCCTGCATAACTGTAAACTTTTAATCTGATCTCCCATCCCAAAGACAGAAGTTTCTAGAATGTTCACTTGGGTTTGAAACTTTGTATCAATTTCTCACTAAATTTTTTAGCTCTCATCATCAGTTTTTATTTAATTGTTTACAAAGTGAGCAGTTTGTACTGAATGGGTTAAAACCATAGATCTAATAGCTGTGTTGGCTATCAAAAATACTAAGGGAGTAATCCCTGCAATAATCAATATAAGCATTTTCTTGCCTGATTGCTTAATTTTTTAATTAAGGTCTCTACGAAGAGGGCAGTAGGTGAATGATATCAAGGCTCCATTAGATTGACTGGAGTCCAAACTCCAGGCATCCTGTTCATGATTATTATTGTGGAGTTCCTGGAAAGAATTTCAGATGTGATACAATGGGTTAGATAACAATTAGTACATAAGAACATATTTTCTTGTCACTCTATATTTTTATCAGTAAAAGTCCCTGCCCCTTGTAGCTGGTAAAAAACAACAACAACAACAAAAACAAAAACACCTCTGCAATATGCAGAAAAAAAAATATACAAAAAGACCAATCTACATAACTCAATTGGGGTAGCATTTAAATAATTTAGGAAGCTGTTGCTCAGTTTCTGATATATAAATTTTTGTGCCCTGGGAAGTCATAGCTTCTTATCTTGAGGCTTGAACCCAGTTGACATTCCTGGAGCCGTGTGGCTCTGCTATCCCTCTGTGCTCAACCGTTTATAGGAAACATGCTGCGAGGAGACAAAAAACTGTCAGTTGGCTTCAAGGATTACATATCAGTACCTCAGGTAGCCTGATTTACATTGCTTAGGGCCAATTAAAAAATTGCTTAACCAGCTCTATACATATCAGTACATAGACATAGGGCTTGGTTTAACTAATGCAGAGATGATTGTTCTACATTCAAAGAGAGCTGTCCACATGGTCTTCGACAGGAGAGAAAAATAGTTTAAAATATCCTATCAATCTTGTTATCTTATGTTGCAGAAAAAATAGGTATATTGCTTTCTTAAAACAGGAAATAAAGGTTAGTAAACATTTGGCTGCTGCTAAGGATAACATGAAGACTATCCCAACCAGAAACCTGGTCTCCCAGTTGGGTAAGAACATGCATACTGATATCTTTCCAAGGGGCAGAAGGTGGGGTGGTGGAGGTGTGGATGTCTATGCAAGATGTTTGTTAGAAAGGGGTATAGGTTTTAAAAGTCAGGATCAATTTCGAATTTATGTATAAAGACCCATGAAAACTGTAGAGGCTAAAATAGTACTTGGGGTCAGAAAATAGGAGACAGATATAGAAACTACATTCAAGGTTGCAAACCTTCAATGAAGTGTCTAAGTATAAGAAATGGAGAACAAATGATGCAGTGGAAGAAGGACTCACTGCTTCTGAAGAAGTTAGCTACCCTATAGGCTCATAAATTAAAGAATGGCGAAAGCCAGGCATGGTGGCACACACCTGTAATCCAAGCCTTTAGGAGACTGAGGCAGGAAGATAGCTAAAAGTTCAAGGCCAACCTGGGCTACATAGAAAGGTCAAGACCAGCCTGGACTACACAGTGAGACCCTGTATCAAAATACCAAAAAAGTAATAATAAATGCAGAAATTAAAAACAGCAAATGCTGTCTGTAGCAACAGCAGTGCAGAAAGCCGCTGCCCTTGAGGCATTTAGAAAGTAGTACAAAGAAGCAGACAATTGGAGCCTGAAGCCCTGGCTTTCAAAAGCTGCACTTTCACAAGCAAGGCAAGATAACTTCTGTAGATCTCCTAGACTTGTTATGAATCTCAAACAAGATGCTGGGTGTGAAAGCATTTTGTGAACTTTCAAAGGGTATGCATTTGTGTGTCTACTCCCTCTGTTCCCTGGTCCCCCAGTGGTAATCAAAAGCCCTTGAGGATAAATGAGATAATCAATGTGGAATTGCTAAGTCCCTCAGAAGGAAGTCAGCATATGGAAATACTAATAATAATGATCTACATCTGCTTCTTGCTGATAATGCCTCTCTTTAAAGTCTTGACACCAAGAGAGCTCAAAACATAATGCCCTATATTGTTGAAAGTAGTCTACATTACCATGTTTTTAGTTCCCATGTATTTTGTTTCCAATTCAAAAGCAATGATTTTTTTTTTAGTAACATTCAGTGCTTCTTACTAAAATTGGGAGACAGACATTTAAATTAATGTCACATGCATACAATGATCATGAAACCAGTTGATCTTGTCGACTTGACTTGATTAAGATAGTCCTGGAGAAGTGATGAGGTTGTGAGGGCACTAACCTCATCAGTGGATCACCCCTCAATGACTTCATAACTAAATAGGTTGTGAGGATGGGGCCTAGTTGGAGAAAGGTGGTCATAGGGGTATGATCTTGGAGATTATATCTGGTCCTTGGCCCTTTCTTCTCTAGCTTTTTCTAAGTCTGCTTTCTGGCTGCCATGCATTCATCAGCTTTCCTCTACCAAACACTTCCACCATACCTTTGTGGAGTTAGACTACCACATACTAAGACCTCTGAAGACATGAGTCTAATTAAACCTCTCCTTTAATTTGAAAGTGTCAGATTATTTGCTCCAGCAATGCAAAGCTGACCAATACAATTATCTTCTTCTGATTGTTTGGAGGCATATACCAGATATCAGATCATGAAGTTCTATTGGTCACACCTAGCTAGAGCACTTCAGGAAACTATGAAATTAAAATTATGGATGGAGCAGAGATCACTGAAAGCTAAGAATGAGAAGTATAATTTTTTTAAGTAAAATAATGAGATGGTGACTGTTGCCCTAATGACTAAAATGACAGATCTCTGTAAATTTTAACTGTTCTCTCCCCATCCTGGGCCCCTTCCTGGCTTTCCTATGTATCAACTCATTCTTGCCTCCCTTTTATACTCTGCTGTCCTGTGTCCTGTTCATGAGTGCCTTCTCCAATTGAGTTCTGGTTTGGACAATATATAGAGCTAAAGAATTAATAGCTGCTAATGGCTCTACTTCTGAAATTGGCTTTCTGTTTTAAAGCAGTGGCAATTAAGTGTTGAGGGCGGAGCAAGGAATCTCTCCCCATTTATCACATGAACAATGTGGGGGCAAGCTGGCACTTCAGGGCAGAAATTCCACTGTCATTCAGAGGTACATATATGACATGGGGTTATATTCTTTTCGTTACCTTGGACTGAGAGAATTCAAAGAGTTAAACAGTATGATTCAGTATGTCAAGGTTAAAGCAATTATTATAAATTAGTTTAAGCATTCTTTCACATGCCTTCAGAGGCAGGTTTTTTTAATTCTATCGTCACCATCCAACTAAATGGCAGTTTATAAATACAGATAAACTTTATTTTTTATTTTTATTTTTTTATTTTTTGGTACCGGGGATAGAACTCACAACCTCACGCCTGCCAGGCAGGCGCTTAAGCCACTGAGCTAAATCTCTGACCCTACTTTTTGAGACAGGATCTCCCTATGCAGATCAGGCTGGCCTTGAAGTCACTTTGTAGCCCAAGTTGGTCTCAAACTCACAGGGACCCTCCTGCCTCAGCCTCCCAAGTGCTGAAATTAAAGGCGTATGCCACCATGCCCAGCTCAGATAAATTTAATTTTTAAAGGGTTATCTATTCTCAAAGATTCTAAGACTTTGAATTTAAAACATCCCCATTACACATATGAAATACTTGTGCCGTGGCAGTGTGACACATCAGTAGAGCATTTATGAGGTAGGTGAAGGAAACCATGGCTAACATGTGGGTGTCTTTAGTATGCACACATTTTTTTATTTTTGTTTGGAAGACAACAAGATAAATTCCTAGCATGACCTCTGCCAAAGAACATGGAACAACTGATGATTTCCTTCTTTTTGAATCCTAGATTTTAGATTTCTGTGTCTAGAACACTCAGCAAGGATCATTGAGGGGATGTTCCTGAAGATGGAGAGCAGTGTTTCTAAAGCTTTAATGTGCGCTTGAATCACCTGAGCATGTTTTAAAATGCAGACTCTGATGCAGTAATCTGTGGTGATGCCTGAAATGCTTCATTTTAAGTCTCCTGGTGTATTGGTCGAATCTGTGTCCCCACAAGGCCTCGTCTAATTTGGAAGGGGCTGACTAGGGCATTCATGATTGCTCTGTTGTCTTGCACTGGGATTGGTGATGTGAATGCTGTACCCGCCCAGGGGTGGAGCTGACATACAGTGCAAATGAGGCGGGTCTTCCTCTTGCTCGCTTCTGCCCTCTCTCAGGCACGCTCTCTCTCGCCAGCTCACCTTGCTGTTTGGTGGCCACCGTGAATGGCAGCCCGGCCACGCTACGCTATGCTGCCTTGGAGCCAACTGAGTATGGACTGAAACTCCCGAGAAACTGTAAGAAAGAAACCTTTCCTTCCCTAATTTTGGACGTCAGGTATTTTGTCTTGGCAATGAGTGAAAAGTGACTAAGACACCTGGTGATGCTGAAGCTGCTAATTCATGAGTAGCAAAAAATACTCTGAATCAGACATCCCTGATCAGTGGTCTATAGGTTGCTTATCTGCTTACTTTTTAGAAGGTACAATAACAAATATAAAATATAAAGTTTTGTTACTTATAAACATTAACTACATTATATATATTTCATGCATGGTCCAAGATAATTCCTTTACACTGATGCCACTTACTATGAATCAGGCAAGCCAGAAGGTTGGACATACCTGTTCTAATGTACAGATGTTTCTTTGGTGAGTAGTAATCAAAATATGAAGAGGCTCAGTGGAAAAGCAGCATAGTTCTTTTTTTCTGCACCAAGTGAAGAGTAAAGGAAACAACAACAAAACTGTGATTTCCCCACCTCAAAAAACGAATGTGTGAGACTCAGCAAGTAAAGTATTCTGTTCAAAGAAATCCCTTTTTTCAGTCTCCTCTTTTCACTCTTTATCAGTCTTTATGTTCCTCCTCTGACTTGATTCAAGGGTCTTGGCACAAACTCCCTTTTGTCAATCCTGCATGGGGGTGAAAGTTTCTTTTTCATTTTCTTCAGACATCTGTGCAACTGTGGACTAAAATGAATGTAGTCAAAGTAAGGCTATAAAAGTACTTTTCTAAGATCTAACTTTTATAATGACTGAGTCCATCCTATATATGAAAATTCCTATGCTATGTAACATATAACTATGTATTCTTATATGTATATATGTATTCTTATCTTCAAGTCACTTACTAAATAAAGGAAGAGGGCATTATACAGTGCTTCAGTGACTTTCTTCATCTCTGGGGCACAATATTGTATGCCCATGACTTAAAGAAGGAAAAGTTTATTTTGGTTCATGTTTTCAGTCCCTAGTCAGCCAAATCCAAAGCAGAATCAGCATGGTGGAGGGGCACTGTAGAGGAAAGCTGCTCACATCATAGCAACCAGGAAGAGGTGAAAGAAGGGAGAAGCTAAGAACAAGAATATTCCCTTCTGGGAATATTCACACCCTCAGTGGCCTGCTCTTCCGGCCAGGCTCAATCTCTTAGTAGCACATTCAACCACAAATTCATCAATGATGAGTATAGCACCCCCATGATCTAATCACCTTCCAAAACCTCCACCTGAACACGTGTGGCGGGCATTCTAGATCTGAATCATAACATGCAGAAAGAAAAATTTTTATTAGGAAGGAATAGTAGAATCATACATGATTGTATAATTCCAGAGTTGTGACAAATCTGTTTCTAATAAAGAAAATAAATGCTATTCACTGACAAAATGGTAATGCTGACTGTTAACAGGTGTCACACCACCTTTCTTTTGAATAGAGAAATTACACATATGAAACTATCTCCTTTCTCCATTTTTCTTTCATTACAATGGAGAGGATGCAAAGATGAGGCTGATGATACTCATGGTCCACAGGGGGTTCATATATAACAGCTTTCAGGTGGTACACATCAGAAAGGCAGCTACTGTGTCAATGAGGGGAGAAAATATGCCAAGCAGTTAGACCTGTTTTGGAACCATATTGCTTACATTCACATACCACCTCTACTACTAATAGACACCTAGATCATGCTACCAGCTCTCCCTGAGCTTTAGTTGATTCATCTGCAAATTATGAATGATAGAGGCTATTTCATGATAGTTGTGAGGATTAAATGAAATGAAGGGTATAAAGCTTTCAAATAGCATCTGACACATAATGCTCGCTAAGTGGTAGCTATTGTTAACATTTCCCACTTTGAGCTGATACTGTGTAAGTACTACTGGGCTTTGCTGAAGTGTTAACTAGCCATGGGAGTGCCATGCTCTCTTTTGATGTGAACTGCAAAGTAGCTTCCATTGTTTGAGCATGTGAAAAGTCAGTGATTTTGGATTTGAATAAATGGAATTCTGGACAAAAATGTTAAAATTGGAAGAAAAACTCCTGCAGAGAAATTATGCTTATTTTGAGTTTTGACCTCTGTCACTGTCTCTGCCTACAACTTCTCTGGTTTGAGAATCACTTGAATGATGAAAGAATAATTTAAAAATAAAAATGGATTAGAGATACAAACTGTCTTTTGTTCCTGCCAAAAGGAAGTGTAGAATCTTGGCAATTATAATCCAGCCTGGGGCAGGCCAGGCCTAAGGGAAGGTAAAAAGGCCTGAAAAAATATATTTACAAGCCTATCAACTATGCAGTGAACATTACCAAGTCATACACACTATCCTGTAGGCACTGTCCCGGGATAAATAAAGGCATTAGATATCACCTCTGTTTCAGGGAGTTATAGTCCACTTGGGAAGATACTAGAATGAAACACACACACACACACACACACACACACACACACACACACACTAGGTAACCATGCACACAAACCAACCTGTTGCAAAGCTCCAGCAAGGAGACCTTTTGGTTAAAGCAAAGGGTTTACGTCTAGGTAGTAAATAATAGTTAGGCCTGACTCCAAATGTCCTTTAATGCTTCAGATAATTATTTTTTTTTTATTTAAGAGAAAATAGATACAGAAGCTAGAAATAAAAATCAAAAAAGACAGACAAACAACAACAACAGATCTGATATGATAACATTGTAGGTTTACACACTGAGTTGGTTGAAGTTTGGCAGTAGTTACAATATTGCATATCATTACCTTCCTAGGGGTTGGGGATATTGACAGATATAGACATGTAAGATTCATCAATTCAGGTATATTAACTTTTCTTTTTCAATAGCTATTGTA
>RJWM01021007.1:0-36134 GCA_004363535.1 Dasyprocta punctata
TAATTTCTTTTAAGGTGTTTGTGAAAAACACTTCTTCTTTGCTGATAAAGAAAAGTGATTTTTCATTTTAGAAAACATTATTTTAAATTTTCTAGCGTTCCCCCCCTCCTCAAGTTTAGAAGGTTCTCAGAGATGGAATCCTGTTCAGCCCTGTCCCCACCTTGCCTGCCATGCTGTCGCCCATTTGCAGGCTCAGACTGGATGAGCTGCACCCTCTGGAAAGAGCAGGAAGCTGCCTGACTCCTGGGTCTAAGGTCTGCTTCTGGGGGTCACAGGTCCCATACTGTCAGATTGCATTTGAGATTCCAGAACCACCTGGATCTTTTGATTCAGATGGCCAGGGGACGGTTCTCCCTTGTCCTCAGCAGCTCCCCTTTCCTCCTTTAGGCCACTCTCTTGCTTGCTATCTCCACCTCAGTCTTCATGTTTAAAAGGGTTTTATTTTGTTTGTTTGCTTGTTTTTGGTACTGGGAATCAAACTCAGGACCTCATGCTTGCCAGGCAGGTGCTGTGCCACTGAGCTATATCCCCAACCCCTACAGAGGTTTTATTCAGCTGTCCAGCTCTCTCTGTGCTGAGAAACCACTGTGATTATTTTGCAGTGACCTTCTAAAGTTAGAAAGCATGGTTTCCTGAGAAGTAAAATACAGTT
Organism: Dasyprocta punctata; assembly: GCA_004363535.1. Classification (NCBI taxonomy): domain Eukaryota; kingdom Metazoa; phylum Chordata; class Mammalia; order Rodentia; family Dasyproctidae; genus Dasyprocta; species Dasyprocta punctata. Next base: position 653 of record RJWM01021007.1, read on the forward strand.
CTTAGTGGCTATGTTTGACTTTAAAGGCTGAAAAGAGGCTGGGGAAAATGAGTTTTCAGTGTGTTTTCAAATTGCCAAAGGGTGTTCTCATCCTGAGAAATCCTTTTGGAAAAATTGATTTGGTTAAGAAACTTTAGGTGATTCATTCAAAGAAATTTGTAGGATTCTGAATACCATTCTCATGTGCAGATATTCATAATGCAGAGCAACATGGTACTAGTTCTTAGAAGTCCTGTAGTAAACAAATTTATTTGGAGTCAGGAGTATAGCTTGGTGGTTGTCCTGGGTGCAACTTCCAGCACCAAAAGAAAGAAACCAGTTTAATGTTGATTAATCCAGTTTTTTCCCAAACTTTTCAACCTCTATAATTTAACAACACCAACACCACCACCACCACCAACAACAACAAGTATATGTATGATCAACCTAAAGGACCCAGAATGCTGGAGATCACTTTCTAGAAAATACTAGAGTCACCCGCATCTAATGGCATTTGCTCTGGGCTCATCTTCATTGCAGCTTCTGAAGTCTTTGCCACAGAGGCCCACTTTTACTCTCTAGTCCTTCCTTCCTTCTTGGCTTCTGTGGCTTCTCTTTTTCTGATGCTCCTCCCACCTGCTCTATCAGAGGCCCAGATGCTCTCCAAGGCACCGGCTTCATTCAGATCACAGTTCTTTCTTTATACTCACTTCATTGGAGAGCACAATCTATTTCCTGATTTCAACCGTCATTCATATGTGTGTGTAACAAAACCAATCCCTGATATCTCTCCCAGCTCTAGTCCCATACTACAGTGGCTCTAGAACTTTCACTTGTGCATTTTGTTGTCATCTCAAGTTCGGTGTCTATATTTCTCTTTCTACAAAACACACTGTTTGACTTTCCCAAGGACTGGTCTTTTGGCTGGGGTTTTGTTTGTGGCATAAAAATGTATTTTTATAAATACTAAGTAAGGCTTCACTCTAATAGAACTGTTTCCTTTGGCTTTGTTTTCATGGATATAGAAGTTGGGGGAAGAGTCCCTTAAAACTTAGTAGTGCCAAGCCCGCATAATGTGCTATAACTACCAGGTTAGAAGAAACTATGCCAAATACACTGTCACTCTTAGCCAACCTGTGAATCAGAGTCACCACTGTTTAGTCACGAAAAGTTATTATTTAACATTTAAATGTAAAATAAAATGCTGAAAATGAATACCCTTCAGTAAATAAACAATAAGCAGCTATAGTCCACAGAGTTAGAGAAAACCCCACTGTAAAAGCAGAAATGGTAGAAGACTACTAAATAATCAAACAATAAAAAATAGGTAAAACCTAGTTGTGAAAAATTTAAAACACTCTTAAAAGGCAGAAAAGTAGACTTGAGTAAATGGAGAGGCATTCTCTATTCTTGCATAGGATGAGTCAACATTATAAAGATGCCAGTTCTCTTTAAATCAATTTACAGATTTAATACAATTCCAATAAAAACACTGAACCGTTTTTTTATGGAGCTATATAAGTTGATACAAAGTTCATGCGGAAAAACAAACATGCAAGGATAGTCTGGGTAACAGAAAAACAAAAATTATGAGAAAAGAAAGACATTGAAGAAGATAAAGCACCTCAGTTAAAAAGGAAGGGGATTTTAGGAAAACAAACACTCACCTATTCATTTGTGTCAAAGAAATACAGGAAAGATAAAACAGACATGAGTAAGGGAGTAGGTGGGAATGAAGTGGAGAAAATGTACAAGGACGAGGAGGAACGCTAGGTGTGGTGGCATATGCCTGTAATGTTACTCAGGAGACCGAGGTAGGAGGACCACAAATTCAAGGCCAGCTTGGGGAATTTAGTGAGACCCTGCCTAAAATAAAAAATACAAATAAATAAATGAAAGAGTGGGGGTCATGCTTTATGGTAAACAGCTTGTCTGGCATGGGAGAACCTCTGGGGTCAAGACCAAGTACCTTAGAAAGAGAGACATAGAGATAGAAATAGAGGTAGAGATAGATAGATAGAGAGAGACAGAGAAAGAGAGAGGGAGGAAGTAACACTTCTCCATGTACATCTTCTTGTGTAACTCTGACTTTTATTTTTTTCAACTCTGACTTTTAGAGTTATGGTAATGAACCACATAACCCCCTCCCAATAAATATAAATAAAATGAGCCACACTATAATGGGAAGCACAAATGGAACATGAAGAGCGATAAATGAACCTAAATGTGAATAAGGTAGTCACATTGAAGTGGATAGGGAAGGAAAGAACTAATTTGAATAACCTGGAAAATAGAATTAGTACCAAAAACTGCATGACAAGAAACACCGGCGCAAAAATATAGTTTTTAAATTCTCAAGGGGGAAATGGTGATTCTGAAACTACTCTACGACTGAATGAACAAGAAAATATATTGTGAACAATGAGACCCAGGTTTCCCACGGTCAGGGAAAGACGTTACAAATAAGGGAGGGAGGAAGGCTTGAGTGAACCTTATTGTACTGGAGGAAAATTGAGGGTATCTGTGCAATCTCATTTTTTTTCTTTTTTGCAGTGTTGAAGACAAAACCTGGGACCTCGCACTTGCTAGGCAAGTGCTCTATCACTGGGCTGCATTCCCAGTCTGAGTTCATAGTTTTGTACCCTCACCCCCCACGGATCATTTTAAAAGTAAATGCAGATGTGTGTGCATGTGTGTTTACACACCTAGTTCTATCTCTCCCCTGTCTGCTGAGAGGGCCAAGAAGCAATGACAATCCAGTAATATAGGATATACCTAGCAACCAGATCTTGATTTCTAAATAAGCATTCTCCAGCAAGTGAAACCAGGGATGTTTGAAAAATGGTTGATTCTATGGGTGGGGCAGGGAAAACACAAAATGATACTGGGATATATTCTAGTACTAGACTATAAGGAAATTCTCCCCCTTCAAATAGGATCATATTGAAAGAATGTAGAAATCGACTTGTAAGATCTACCAATAGACAAATCTGGGAAACTACGAGCAAAAAATTAAGTATGATAATTTTTTTAGTATAGCCAATAGAATAAAACAAATATGAATCCATAGTAATATAAATAAATAAATAAAGGAGAGAAGGCACTGCTCACTCAGTAAAATTCTAACTGATAAGTGTGGAAGGAATAATAAAAATAGAAAATCACTATTGGGTCAGTACCAAAGCATGCTAGGGTTGCAGGTAAGAATATCGATGGATATCAAAACTAGTAGACCAAAGTATAAGAAACAGAATGTTGCACAATCTTGAAGGAGCTCCCACAATGTATCTGTTAATTATAAAGAAAAAACAAGTAACCTGATAAAGTAGAAGGCTGGCAGATGCTACTTTCACCAAGTGATCAAATGTAACACTATCAGTAATGAGACACATTGATGTGCTGAAAAGGCCCAATATCACTTCTGTGGTGTCCTTCCCGAAACATACAAGCTCAGTTTATGGTGAGAAAATCAGATGGACTCACACTGAGAGACATCCTTCAAATAACTGACCTGTATTTTTGGAAAGTATCAATGTCACTGTAGACAAAGAAGAAAAACCTGAGAAAGTGTCACAGGTTGGAGGAGATTAGAAATATGAAAACTAAATGTAATGTGGGATTTGGGTCCAGTAAAAGGACGTTAATGGGAAAACTAGAGACATTAGAATGGGTTTTGTAGATTAGTCCATTATTTCAATGTTAATTGGCTGGTTTTAATGATTTCACCGTTATGTTTCACATTGACAAATACACATACACTGTGTGATGTAAATACACAGCAAATGTCTACATCTTAAAAAAGACATTACCATTTAACCCTCTCAATATACTTTCTGGGGCCTGGCAAGCGTGAGGTCCTGAGTTCGATTCCCAGTTCTGGACAAAAAAAAAAAAAAAAAGAAAGGAATGACAATACTTTCTCTTGCTCTCCATTCACTTTCTGAAACTGTTCTGTGGGTGCACTTTTGTGAATGTGTTTAGTTGTGCTGTCCTGGCTTTGATGACCTGTTTCGATTCAATATGCTTACCATTCATGGTCATTTTGCCTGTGGGGAAGAGCCAGAAGTCATAAGTTGCCACATCTGGTGAATAAGGCAAATGAGGACACACGGACATGTTTTTCCAAGCCCGCCTTTCCATTGGATGGGACCCGGCAGCAGCATCCATCCTATTTTTGATCACACCTTGTAAAGACACTCATGAAAAAGGACTCTCAGAACTGCTTCAGAAAGTGACTGGAATTATGGGATAAGTGTGTTCAAAGTGAGGGGGAATATTTTCAGGGGCATTATGATTTTCACTATAATAAAAATTTTTTTGGTACTAGGAATCGAACTCAGGGCCTCACATTTGCCAGGCAGGCACTGTGCCCCTGAGCTACATCCCAGGCCCCTATAATAAAATTTTAAAACTTAGACCTTCATTATATTGTTTGATCAATTCAGTACATTTTACAAATATCAATATATTTGCAAATACAATTTTATATTTACATGAAGTATAAAATATTTTACTATTAGCTATTAACATTAGGGAAAACTGAGTGAAGGGCCTATGAAAACTCTACAATATTTGTGGCTTTTCTACAAGTATAAAACTATTCAAAACAAAAGTTAAAATTATTAGATAAATTAGGACACAATTTCAGCTATTAGGATCAAGTACTTCAATACTGAAAAACTAAAATAAAAAAACTACCAGGAAGGTTATGATATTTCATTTTTAGTCCTGTTATAGTACATTTTCTTTAATGTATTTTTTTACTAGAATATAATCTGGCAGGATTGGTAAGTATAAAGTGTTTTTCAGAATGACAATTTTTCCTTAAAAAGTTTTACCTGTTGCTGTTAATATCAGTGTACATTAACATGATAATGGGCAGTAAGGGAAAGTTGAAAGGGTAATATATACACCAAAGGATGTGTATGCATTGTTTTGTTTTAAAAACCTATAAATTTACTAGTTTAGTATTTAGTAATTAGTACTGGTGAAAGCTCATTATATGTATGTGAAAGTAGTTATAATTCTGATGAAGGATTCCACTCTGCTCTTTTTAATTGACATATAATCTGAATTCCTCTGCCCCTCCCATGTAATTATGACATCATTACATTTTACTACTCCTTTTATGTAAATGAAAAGTATTAATGAGTTTAAATGAAACTTGTCTACATTTTAAAAGAAACAGCAGTGGTGATGTAGTGCTCTTCATTCTTACCGTGCACAGTGGTGCATGGTTTTGGCCAGCCAGTGGGTTGTTCGCTGTTTTTTATCTTCTAACAGGACCTGTTCCCCTGGGCCTGGTTGATCCAGCTCACTCATTCAGATGAAGGAATGACTCTAGGGATGAGAACACCCAAGTTAGCACAATTACAATTCTTTTCTGGGATTAATATGTGGGAGCCAGAGAGAGTAACTCTTCTACACGGCAGGTTGCCAAGCTGAGAGGATGTCAAGTTGGTGCTACTGGCCGCTGTTTTTTCTGTTACCTGGGGGAAGGTGTATGTTCAGTCAAAAAGAATAAAGCTGGACAGAAATGAGAGGTAGACAGAGACACAGAGCTGAAGCACTAAACTCCTGGTTCCTAGGGCTCTTCATCAGTTCCATGAATTGCTCTCATATCTTTTCTACCACAATGATGCAATAAACTTAAATTTGCTTAAACTAGGTTTATTGTGTTTTTATAACTTGCAACCACAAAGTCCTAATACAGTTTCTGTGACTGTAGATAAGACATTAGCATCACCAGTGAAGACCAAAGTCAGTAACCATAGTAAAAAGACTCAGTTCCCCTTAATAAGTTTGAAAATGAGCAACCTGCATGCTTAATTTGGAGGAATATTTTGGAAATGTAACATTTTAATTTCTCTTGTAAACCAGTTACTATTTGAAGACTTTAGGCCCACTAAAACCAACAGTGCACAAATGGTAATGGCAAAAAAATGGTGAATGTCTAAGTTAAAAAATATTTTGGGCAGACAAATGGCAATATGTCTTTTACTGTAATAATTTAAAAAATTTAGACACATGCCATATTTTTAATTGCACTTTGTAAATATTTACCGAAGTGTGGTAAAATATGATCAAGTTTATGCGAGGGTGTGCTGGGTTAGAATACAAGGGGACAAAATAAAAAAGTGAAAAACAAAGTAAGAATGTAATCAGCCTGGATTTATTACAGCTTTTTAGGAACAAAAAGGGGGAGAAGGGAGTTGAGAGATAGAAGGATGACTGCCACTGTTCTGTGCCCTTTTAAAAATATCTTTGTACACCCTACATATTAGTTTTCTTGTGGTTGTCTACAGTTTCATTGTTTTTAAATGAGTATTAACAGATTAACAGAAAACTCTAAAACATAACATGGCTTTCTTGTTGTGTTTTTAACTGTGTTAACACTCAATTTGGGTTGAATATGTTAACCACAGTTATTTCTATTATTGGGGGTAAAGAGGACTAATTTAATAGGAGAGACTGGATTTACTGTGTCATTGCCAAATAGTATAATTTTAAAAGAATCCTACACAAAAGTTTTATTTTGCAAGCATGTTTTTAAAAAGAAAATATGTTAAAAATATTGACATTCTTGTCAGAGAAAAATGAAGTGCAGATAAAAAGCCTTAGTATTTTAATCTTAAGTATATATCCATAATGATAGTTGTATTTTTTTTACTATTTAATACAGTAACATAAAATGTAGATTAAGGATAGAATTCTAATTCTAGATTAATTCTTTTTTTAATTTATTTTTTTATTTTTTTATTCTAGATTAATTCTAATTCTAAATTAGGAATGAAAATATCATGACAGTTTTGCAAGGAAAGTGATTTTATTAGGACAAAGATTGTTAATATCATGCATTAATATTTAGTTAATTGTGTGATTATCCTTCTAGGAACATATGCATTGCCTAGCATTTTTGTTTTATAACCTCATTCTTAAAAATTCCAGTGGCTTGTTTTCTTGTATTTCCCTTAATTGTGGTGATCTTAAACAGATCTTCAGTTTTAAATCTGCCAGTCATTCTAATATAGATGCATACATGCATTTTCTCCAGTTGGCTCCTTATTACAAAGAAAGCTTATTTGTGGACACCGTCAGGAACATCTGCATTTTATTGGATTTAATTTTTAGTAATAAAGACCTCCCACATTATAGATTCTTTCCAGCCTAAATTTGCCTGTGTGGGAAGCAAAAGATCCGTCAGTCAGGGAGAAAAAGCAAATCCATATGGTGCTGGGGATTCTGCTTCCCTAGCTGCAAGGAAGAAAGAGTTGAGTACAGACAGTGCCCCCCAGCAGATCTGTTTTTTTCTAAAAAGCTTGCTGCTGTGGTCTGAATGTCGATGTCTTCCCCAAATCCATATGTTGAAACTTAATCACTACTGTGACAGCATGAAGAGGAGGGGCCTGTGGGGCTGATTAGGTCACAAGGACTCCATTCTCTTGTATAGGATTGGTATCCTTATAAAAGAGGCCATAGGGGCTTGATAGCCTTCTTTGCCACATGAGGACATCAGAAGGCACCATCTATGAGGAACACACACCCCACCAGACACTAAGTCTGCAGGTGCCTTTATCTTTGGCTTTCCAGTTTCCAAGGTTAAGCAATAAATTTGTTGCTAATGAATTCCTCATTCCAAGGGATTTTGTTCTAGAAGTTCTAAAAGAATAGGACATTTGCTTTAATAGCAAAGATCGGTGTTAGTTTCAGCCCAGGTCTGTGGATTCATCCCATTTCATCCAGGTACCATGACTGAAGCCATGGATGCTTGAACAAAATTGTGAGGACACACTCAATTTTGTCTCAGTTGCATTGTGTTTCTCTGGCCTATATGCGCAGTCCCTGGCTCTTGGCACTTAGTTCTACTTTGGGACTCATCTCTACCCCTTAGACTTATTTAACCTTGGTTTCTTCAATCCAGTCTTCAGTACTCTCTAAGGACCTTGGTTCAGGTTCCCACCCTCTTATGATACGGAGTACTGAATCCGTCAAAAAGTAGTCAAAACATTGTACTTTCTGCTTTATAAAGGTGACAGACTAGAGCTGGTAGGAGAATTTGAAGTGATGACAGATCTTCATTTTTAGAAAGTTACACGTAATTCTTCACTGTGCAGAAAACAGACAGAAACTTTTCTTTTGATTGACACCAGAAACCTGGAACTGCTCATTTCTCTTGGTCACCAAGGAGGCGAGAAGGAAATTGGTCACTGCATACTCTTTATTATCAGTGTTTCCTCCCTCAGCACAAACAAGAACAGCGTATTATCACTCTCATGTTTCTACCCTGCCAATTCTGAATTTCAGCCAGAGAGAAGATGTTTCCACTAGAGGTACATTTGTGTTTATGTACATGTTAGTAACTGGTGAATTTAAATTTAGTTTAACAAGGTTCTTAGTTGTTGAGGGGGACACAGATATTGATTTAAGACTTATCTTTAGATACTTATCATCTAATGTAATTGGTAAAATTGTGTTCACCCCCAAAATATGTTTACATCCTAACCCCTGGCATCTGTGAATGTGACCTCATCTGGAAACAGGATCTTTACAGTTGAAATCAGGTTAAGATGATGTCTTGGTGTCTTTTCTCATCGCTGAGACCCTACATCAGATGCTTGCAACTTAAAGGAGAGGTTTCTTTTGGTTCACAGTTTGTAGTAGCGTCAGCCCATAGCTGCCTGGCTCCAAGGCAGAAGTTCCATAATAGAAGGGCTGGGTCAGAGGAACACTACTCATCCCAAGGCAACTGGGAGCAGAGAGAGTCAAAGGAGATGCTGGGGAGGGAAATACAACCTTCTGGGTGAGGCCCACAGTGACCAGACACTATCTCTTAATAGCAAGTCAGCTATAATGCCCCATAATCCAATCACTTTCCAGAAGCTCCACCTATGATTGAATGAGGCTTGAGGTGTGGGGGGGAAACATCTAAATAGAAACCATAACAGATGATGGTGGGTCCTCATTCAGTGACTGGTCCCTTCATAAGAAGGGAGCATGCTATGTGATGATAGTCACAGACTGGAGTGACATCTGTAAAAGTCAAGGAACTGCAAGGGGCAACCCTGAAGCTGTGAAGAAACAGGGAAGTTTTCTTCTTTAGGGGCAGAAAGCATGGTCCTAATTCCTGATTTCGGATGCTCTCTTCCAGAACTGTGAGAATAAATGTGTTATTTTAAACTGCCCAGTTTGTGGTCATCTGTGCAGCACCTTTAGGAAACTAATATACTAGTTAAGGAGATTCAAGTAGCAACAATAAAATGTAATAGAGGTACAGAGATCTATGGGGATAAAGAAAGGAGACATAGCCTTCTCAATGTCGTGGACAGCAAGTTTTACAACACCAGCTTCCTTCTGCACAAACTCAGTAAGCTGCTGACTTTTTGATTTATGATTAAAATGAGTCACCTCATCTCTCTGAACCCGGGCTCAATAAAAGGGGGCTTTCGTAATATTTCCTACCTCTAAATCTGTAGCACATACGATTTTTCTTAATTGTGCACATATAATCTGAGACGTGATTAGGCTAAGCGGGAAAGATTCAGGTGAAATCCACGGCCCCCTCCTCATCCTGCCCCCATCCTCACAGCCAAGAGGGTTAGAAGCTGAGCTTCGTTTCCGGTGTAGGGATTTGAAGAATAACAGACTCCTACAGCCTGGGCGCCGCGTAGGGTTTTTTCTTTCTGGTAAGCGGGTTTAAATAAAGAGATAATTAACACTAATGTCTGTCCATGGACCAATCAACTTGGCATCCTAGTGGCGCAGAGGGAATTCACGCGGGTTTCTGGGCCTCGGCGGAGGCCCTGAGCAGGCAGCTGGAACTCCCCAAGCTGGCTTCCTGATCCGTAATGGTGATAACGGTACCACCTCGCCGCGCTGTCGAGAGGACGACATAAAACAGGATGACACATATCTATAACCTCCATGGATATTTTACGATATCAGAGGTCTAGTGGATGCTTACAAATGTTATTGCTTGCAAGATCACTGCTTACAGAGCGAATACTAAGGCCCCAAGAGTCCTCCGCCTCCTGCAGCTCGGAGACCAGTTGGAGCCTCCGCCCCCAGCCCTTTTTCACCCGCCGGGAAGGCGGAGAGCGTGAGGGCGGGGGCGGTGCGCCGGTGAGGGGGCGGGGCCTGCTGAGCGGAAGCGCACGCGCGCCGCTGGCAGCTGCGCCGGAAGTTCCTGGCTGGGCCTGGGGGTAACCTTGGAGGCCTCCCAGCCGCTACTGCTAAGGGTGCACTTTGCGACTCTGAGCTTCAGCCAGCCTGGGCTCGTGAGCTACCCTGAGCCGCCGGGGTTGTGCCGGAGGGCGCTGAGTGCCACGGGGAGCAGGCAGCCGGGCGCGGGGCTGCTCAGCCGATATGTCTTTAGTGGCAGAAGCCTTCGTCTCGCAGATCGCAGGTAGCGCGCGTGGCCGCGGACCGAGGCGGGGACGGCGTGGGGCAGTTGCGGGGACCCACGTCAGGGATAGGGCCAGAGCGTTGCTCCAGCCTTAAGGCGTTGGATGCGTTTACAAACCCAGGGATGGAGGCGGTCACCGAGCACTAGCCTCGCTTTACGGACGTGAAAACAGAGGACACTGTTGGCCAAGGTCAACGCACAGGGGCAGGGGTCCCGCTCCCCCTGCCATCTGGGGTGTCGGGAGGACGCCGTGGATTGGGATTGAGGTGGGCCCGGCGTCGCTGTAAGAGTGGGGGCAGTCTCGGTCGTGGCACCTGAGTTCGAGGTGACTGTCCCTAATGAGTCATTTTTGTTGCCTACTGTCATTGAGGAGCCATCGAAGTTCTTGCTTCCTCTGCAAACCACATAGTATTGCCATTTGCTCAGTCTCTAGGATTCATCGAAATACTTTAAATCGACATGTCCTTTAAAGAAATAGCTTTGATTCGATGGACTGAACATGACCTATGTAAATACATTTGTAATATTTTTTGTTATTGAGACGTTTATTGTAGTGAAAGAAACTATTGTTAAGAAAGTGAGGAGACTAGTTATAGATGTTTCTAAGTGTATGTTAGTAGAATTAATCTTAACTGTCTAGCAGTGTTTTCAACCTAAGTACAGTAATGAGTCAGTCACCAGGATAAATAAGTACATTTGAAATAAGAAGTATTTTGGAATTGGGAAGTATAGGATGTGTTACAGATTTTGCCAAAATATTTTTCACTTCAACGCATTTGTGTGAATATGTGTATATATATATATATATATATATATATATATATTTGCCTTTTTTTTCTCTTAAATACATTGTTTTCTAAGAGAGAAACTCCCACTAGATTGTAAGCTTCATGAAAGCAGGGGTCATACTTGGTTTGTTCCCCACTGTACCCTGAGCACCTGCTGTGCTCAATAAATACCTGTAATTTGAATCAGTGAATAATCTTGAGATGTCAAGCAATGATTATTTCTATTCTTACCACTTAGTTTGGAAAATATCAGGGTGTTTAGTTAGGTTACTAATTTATATTACTATTTAGTTAAAAAATGTTCTGTGTGCATGCTTCCCAATGTGTGATTTCTTTTAAAGAGAAAATGATGTCTTTTAATAAACTTTTGATAAATTTGGAAGTCTGCCTTAATTTAGTGAAGTTTAAGAATTTCTGGGAGTTTTGTCTGTTGTCTTAGCTATTTATAGTAAATTGTTACCCTCCAGGAATCTGTTAGAGATAATTCAATAAATGGTATTGGGACAGTTCTCATGCATTGCATGGGTAAACTCTAGATGTATTATAGACACTGTGTTATAGACAATGTATTATAGCAAAACAAATTGTAGGAAAATAATTAGAAAATAAATAGGAGAAAACATAGGAGATTATTTTAATAATATTGGATAGCAGATGAAGTATAAGCAAGAGACAGAACCCAAAAGAAAAAAACATTGACAGAGTTGTGGAAAAGTTTTAACAGCCTTGCAATATAAAAAAATACCATAAATAAGTTTCTTCAAATTAATAAGAAAAAGACATTTCGTTAAAAAGAATAGCGTAACAGAATCAAGGGCAAAGGATCCGAACAGGCTTTTCATAAAAAGGGCATTGCAAATGAACAATGGACAGATGAAGACATACCTGTCACTAGCAGGTAATTTTTCCACCTAGGAGATGGATAAAATGAATATGACAGTTTCTAGTATTGATGGGTATATGGGGAAAACAGTTACTTCAAACTATTGGTGGGTCTATAAACTGTTACTTTTTGGAACTTAATTTGTAAATATTGTCATCATTTGGGCCAGAAGTTGTCCATAGAGAGATTTATCTAATATAAATATGAGGCTATATTTAAACATACAACAACATTTTTTTTATTTAAGAGAAAAAAGACACAAGAAAAAAAGCAAAAAGAGACAAATAACAACAACAAATCCAGTACAATAACATTATAGGTTTACAAAGCAAGATGATAGGAATTTGACAATGGTTGTAATATTGCATATCATTACCTTCAAAAGTGTTGTTTAGATTAACAGATATAGACATGTAAAATTGATCTAATCATATGAATATTAACTGTTCTTTTACAACAATAATAAATGTAGTGTTACTTGTAATAGCAAAAACTAGAAATGTCCCAAATTATGTATTGCTCTAGCCATCCCTTTTCTGGGTATATATCCAGGGGAATTGAAATTGGTATGTCAAATAGATGTTCTTATTCCCATGATCATTACTTTATAGTAGCTGAGATGTGGAAGCAATTTAAGTGTCTATCCATTGGTAAATGAATAAAGAAAATGTGGCATATATACACAATGGAATACTATACAGCCTTAAAAAGAAGATAATTCTGTCATTCACCATAACATAAATAGGACTGGAGGACGTTATGTTAAGTGATATCAGGCACAGCCCAGAAAGATGAATACTACATGATCTTACTTATATGTGGAATCTAAAAAAGTAGATCTTGTAGAAGCGGAGTAGAAGTTGGTTACCTAAAGCTAGAAGGGTACAGAGGAGTTGGATGGAGAAAGGAGAGATTTTGATCAAAGGGTACAAAATTTCACTTAGACTACAGTGACCCGTTGCACTGCATGGTGACTAGAGTTAATAATGTATGTTTCAGAATTTCCTAAAATTTCTTATTTTCATCACAAAAAACAAATAACTTAGGTGATAGATATGTTAACTAGCTTGATTTAATTCCTACAGTGTGCATGTAGAACACAACATTATTGTCAATTAAAAAGTAAATTTATAAATATGGTATACTCACATTTTTATGGATACTAAAAATGAAGAGGTTAAAGGCACCTATTATATGGTTTTGTAAGCTAGGACTGTATTAAGTAAACTGACATATGATGACATATATCTTGTATGAACTCATTAAGTAAATAAATCCCAGGGTAATAAAAATAGAGTGTGGAGGATGGAGGAACTATATTTGTGAATTATCTGAATTGCTATAGTGAGAATATTTTACTTTTGTAATTTGAATAATTATACTATTTTGAATTTAAAAGATATTTTATGAAGTGAAAAGGGGGCTAAAATAACAGTTTGTCTGAAACCCTGGGTTTGACTGTAAATGTGACTCAGACCCAACAAGTATCACAGTGTTGTGTTTTTCATAGTAATATGGTTTTCTTGGAAGGAGGTAACCTCAAGAGGATAGAGGTGTATGTCTATGTAGTCTTGTTACAATATAATGTATAATTAGGAATCTGTTTTTGTAACTGAGAGCTCTAATTTTTAGTGTAGCTGGCACTTCACGTATTATTGTTCCTTCCACCACTGGAAGGAACTCTAGTGTTATGAGCTAACACTTTTTGGTATTTCCTTTGGAAATGTTTAGTGGCATTTGGCATCTATCTGTGGTATTTTTTGCAGTGCCGTCTTTCAGAGCCTTATTTATAAGAATGTTTCTTTGGAAATTGCTGTAGTTTGGATTTGAAATATTCTCCAAAGGCCTATGTGTTAAAGGATTGATCCCCAAATGGCAATATTAGGGGTTGGTTAAAGGTTAAGAGGTAGAGGCTAATGGAAAGTTGCCTTCTCAGGGGACTAAGATTCTGGTCTCTTCTGCTGGTGCCCTCTCGTCTTGACTGTGAGGTAAAAGGCTTTGCTCTGCTCTCTACTGCGTGCTCCCTGCTGTGATACACTGGTTTGCCACAGACCCAGAAGCAGTGAGTCTGATTTACCATGGACTAAAACCTCCAAAACTGTGAACCGAAGCCTTTCTTCCTCATAAATTAGTTATCTCATGTATTTTGTTAGAGTAATGGAATGCTAACTTCACAGAGAAACCTTCTCTGACTTCCTCAGTTTAGCAAGCCACTTTTCTTTTTTACCAGCATCTCTTTCGCCCACTAAGTTTTCTGTTCTTATGCTCCTCCATCTTGACTGCTATTATCCTGTTTCAGGTCTTTGGTATTTCTTACTGGGAGTACTATATTAGACTCTGAATTGGTTTCCTTGCTTCCAACAGTTTCTACATTGCAAACCTCAGTGGTTTTTTTTTAATTTTATTTTAGTGTGACTTCTGTCTCTGTCTCTGTCTCTGTCTCTGTCTCTCTGTCTCTGTGTCTCTCTCATACTGGAGACTGAACCAAAGACCTTTGAACTCAGGTATATCCTCTTTTAAAATTTTTTTATTTTTTTATTATTTATTTATTTATTTATTTTGCAGCACCGGAGATTGAACTCACAGCCTCACACCTGCCAGATAGGCACTTAAGCCACTGAGCCAAACTCCCAGCCCTAGTTTTTTGAGACAGGGTCGCACCATGTAGCTCAGGCCGGCCTCGCGCTCACATTGTAGCCCAAGCCGGCCTCGAACTCACAACACTCCACCTACCTCAGCCTCCTGAGTGCTGGGATTAAAGGCGTACGCCACCACGCCCGGCTATAAAATTTTTTATTTTTGAGACGGAATCTTGCTAAGTTTCCCTGGCTAGGCTTAAACTTCTGATCCTCTTGCTTTAAGTCTCCCAAGTGCTGATGACTTCTCTTGTGTTAACACCTTTTTTGGTTTCCTAGTATCAGTAGGATAGAGTGGCATATAAGATCCTCATAAGTGAGTCCAGGTCTATTTCTGTGTCCTCATCTTTTGTAATTCCTTTCCTTAACTCAGACCTTTCTTAACTATTTATACTGTTCATCCTTGGCATGCATGTGTCCTCTGCTTGAAACAGCCAACTTGCTTAGACAACTACTGTTTCATACTTAAGGGTGTGGGCACCATCCGAACATATTAAGTCAATCATGCATTTGTTTTTCCTGTCAAATGGGAAAGGTTTATAGTGTTTTTTTCCTAATAATAATAACAACAACAATGTTGTAATAATAATAACAGCAATAATGTATGGCCATTATAAAGAATGAATACATTCCAGAGAATTATATGGCATAAAGTAAAAATAATCAGAAATCATACCCTCCAGGTTAAGACTTCAAAATCCTACCCTCATCTTTAAAACTTTGACGAGCAAAGCTTTGTCATTCCTTTTCCTTTAATTAAAAATATATTGACATAGTTAATATATAATGTGTGTACTTTTAGAAAACCTGTTTGTTTCATACAGGAATCTCTTCATGTCTATGAATGGAATTACACATCATTTTTGAACAGTTATACGGTATTTAATTGTAACAAAGAAGCCATAATTTGTTTAGGCAGTCATAGTGTGATGGGTTTTATAGAATGTTGTTTCAGTTAAGCAGCAGTGGAATCTCTGTCTCAACACATACACACACACACACACGTGTGTGCAAGGAATTGGCTGGTGCTATGATTGTGAGTGATGACCAAGCAGGTTGAGAATGTGTAAGATAGGCAATTGTGTGTGTGTGTGTGTGTGTGTGTGTGTGTGAGACTGTAGGGCCAAGTGTGCCTTGGAGTGTCTGATCTCAGGGAGGACTTAGGGCCACTTTTAAAGGAATTTCAATTGATTAAAGCCACCCAGCATAAGCTCCCTTTTGATTAAAGGCAACTAATTAAGCACTTTAATTACATTAGGAAAATCCTTTCATAGCAGCCCCTGTATTAGTGTTTGAATAACTGGAAGAAGGAGTTTGTATGCTACAAAATGGCTTTTCTGCTTGCCAACCCCTGCTATAAAATGTCCCTTGTAGTCTACCTTACACAGCAGAATAGTAGAAGTGAATTTTGACAAATGCTCAGTGTAGTCAGTTGATGCATGCCAAAGCCATTACAGGTGTATATGATTTTTCTCTGTTGTAAACCCTGCTCACGTGTACATATTTGTGCACCTGTGTGGTAGTTTCTTGTGATAACTTTCTTAAGGTAGAAGAGGAATGTGTTCTTTCAGCTAAATAATACAGAAAGAAATGCTAAGTTATGATTTTGAAGGAATAGTTTGGATCTTTAGGTGATGATAGGCTAATAGGCTGGGTTTTAGAATTTTAAAAGGAAGATAAAAATGGTTCTGGATATTGAATTGTCTTAAAATATTTTATGAACAACCTGTGTATTTTAAATTTTCATTTTTTTTTTTTTAATGGCAAGCTTTTATAGCACTTGAGTGTCTGGTTTTTTAAACTTTTTAAAATATTTAGATGGTACAAGTATATCCTTGCAGAGGCTTGAGTAACCCTTTCAGATTACAAAACCACTTTTGAGTAGTCATTGGCCAAAAGGGTGGAACACTGTGGTGGCCAGGTCAGACTGACTTACCCATCCCTATGGGATCAGTGGCTCTAGGAATTCGGAGTTCACACTGCCACCAGTACATACAAAAGGTGGAGTGATCCTGAGAGCTAAAGAGGAGAAACCTGCCCCAGCATTAGTTACTTTCTTCACCTTGTTTTTGTGCTTCCTTTCTGTTGGGGTGGAGTCAGACCCGAGTTCTTGAGTTTTTTTTTTTTTTTTTTTTTTTTTTTGTTCCGTACCAGGGATTAAACTCACAACCTCATGCCTGCCAAGCAGGCCCCTAAGCCACTGAGCCAAACTCCCAGCCCTAGGGCTTGGGTTCTTATGCAGCTCCTGGCTGTAAGACCTTGGGGATGTTACCTGCATTTTAAAGCCTCTTTTAAAATGTAAAGGTAGCAGTATATGTTTTTTAAAGACAAGATGAAGAAATATCTAAAATGCTAGGTATTGTATTTGTCACAGAGAAAGCACTTAGTAAATGTTCATGAGTATTATTTTTAGTTGCTTTTCTATTGATCTTTCTCTGCTAGATTTGGCCTTCAATTTCCCTTGTACAGATGTGGTTTTGGTGAAGTGTTTAAAAGATATTTATCGATAGAAAACATAATTTATTTCAATAACCCAGGACATTCATGGTAACTCCAATGATTGAAATTACTCGTAGTAATGACTAATTATTCTAGGATATTCGAATAACAAATTGTGCAATGATATTTATTTCCCAATTTTATATTCGATGTGCTTCAGACATGTTTATCTTCCTCGACCTTAATCAGGGTATAGTTTGTAGTGGAGCTCTGTTATTCAGACATTGCTGCACATGGTTGCTGATAAAAAGTGTAAGCTTTCATTTTTGTGTCTCTGCTAAATTATTGACATAATTGTTAATAATAGCAGTTTGATCTTGTTATGTTGGCAGTATTATTGTTTTAGTATAAATAAGATGAAGCTCAATTAGGTAATGGGTATAAAGGATAGAGAACAAGGTCTTTGGAATAAGAACTGAGTTCTAAGCGCCTCTGTGCTTCTTGGTCTGTGATCTTGGGTAGGCCTTTCTAGTCCTCAGCTTCCTTATTTATAGAAGGGGGATTATAGATCTTATAATGTATATTAATCACATTGTAGAAAGTGGTGCATAATAATAAATGCTCAGTGCTTGGAACTATCTTATTATTTTTATTGCCCAAGAAACTTTTGCCTTGTATAGTAGAAGTGGTCTTTTGAGGCTGTTACTTTCTTTTTTTTTTTTTTTTTTTGTTTTGTTTTGTGGCACTGGGGATTGAACTCACAACCTCACACCTGCCAGGCAGGTGCTTAAGCCACTGAGCCAAACTCCAAGCCCTAGTTTTTTGAGACAGGGTCACACTATGTAGCTCAGGCTGGCCTTGCGCTCACATTGTAGCCCAAGCCGGTAACGTCTGGTATCCCATTGCCATTGGACAGCAGAAAATTCCTGAAGTTTTTTTTTTTCCTCTCTAATTGAATTTATTGCATTTCAGCATTATTTTTATTTATCATATACCATCTTTTGTGAGTTGATACTTCATCAGTGCCTTGCTATATTTTAGGCATGTCAGTATAATTTTTGTAATATGGTTAAAAATTTTTTTTTCAGTACTCAATCCTCATTCTTTTTTTTGTTTTTTATTTTTATTTTTTATTTTTTGGCACTGGGAATTGAACTCATGATCTCTTGCTTGCCAGGCAGGCACTTATGCTGCTGAGCTAAGTCCCCAGCCCCTTTGTTTTTTATTTTAACATAGGGTCTAAGTTGCTACATTGCCCAGACTGGGCTCAAACTTGTGAGCCTCCTGCCTCAGTTTCCCAGATTGCTGGAGTTACAGGTATACCGTAATTTACTGATCTTTTTGCAATCTGGATAATATCTTTTTTTTTTTTTTTCTTTGTGCTGAGAACTGAATATGGGCCTTTGTGCATGTTAAGCAAATACTTTACCACTGATCTACACCCTGTTCTGGTCTTCATTTAGAAGCTCAGTAAACTATATAAAAGGTAGAGAAGAACACTTGGAATATTTATCTCATTGCAGGCCTTTGAGTGCTCAGTTATTTAAATTTATTAATTATTTTAGCAGTAGTAGTCTATGCTATGGGTTGGGAAAGTAATTTTGAAGGGTTCTCTGGGGCCTTTCTGTAAATATTTTGAAAATAAATGTGGTCAAGACAGGCATGTTTTAATTTGTTTTCATATTGATAGTAAAGTTTTCATTCTATCTCTCTTCACATGGCTACTGGATAATCTGGACCTTAAAAGCATTCAGAAGTACACTAGAGGCTGAAAGAAGGGGGAAATGTGGGTTAAAAACTTCTAAAATTGGGAGGAGCTGAAGGGGAAGGTGGGGCTCAGTGGTGGAGACTGCCTAACAGATGAGTCCCTGAGTTGAATCCCAGTACTGGGGAAAAAAAGAAAGTGATGCTACTTTGTGCAGGTCTTATGTTGAGGAGAGCATGAAGAAAATGCCAGTAAAAGCGCTCATATTTGTATTTGATAACTGCAACAGGTAATTGTAAAAAATATGATACATTAAATTATCTTGCTCTTGAAAATAAAGTATTTTAATAGTTGTTTTTACTCAGCGTTCTGAGAATTCTCCAGTATCAAGGGAGGCACTGAGGCATTACTGAGAAGTTATTGAACTGGCCATCACATTTTGGAGATCTTTTCAATTTTTATTAGTCATATGAATGGCCTCTTTATCACCGTGGTAGATGTGAAGTTGATATTAAAGGGCAGGTGGTGAACCAAAACAAGCATATAATAGGTTATACTTCAGGCTAGTGGCAAAGTAGAGTTTATTGACAGCAATGGGACCTATTATTTCATACTACCTTTATAAATAGGTTGGAAACTAGGTTCTGAGAAGCATCATTTTGGTGCCTTTTGCAAGTTTTGGTGTATTGTTAAGATTGCTTTAAAGTTCTGTTTACCAAAGCAGTCCATAGTTGAGCTGTAGTGTGTTTTAATTTTTTATCACACTTTCATATTCTGAAATTACATGATTTTGCATGTGTGTGTGTGTGTGTGTGTTGCTGGGGATAGAACCTAGTGCCTCACACATGCTAGGCAAGTGTTCTGCCACTGAGGTAAAGTCCCAGCCATGTAATTGGTAGTTGTTAATTAAAGAGAGTTTGGTGATGAATGCCCTGTAAAATTTGTCAGTCTTATTTTTGCGAAGACTTTTGAGATATTAATATTAGCTCAAGTTTTCCATATTTGAACAAAAATTGAAAGAAAATGTCACAAACGTAACATTTTTCAAACATTTTAAAAATATCTTGATAAGCAGTTAGTTATTAGACGGGCTAAATATATCAAGTAGACATGAGATATTGAAAAACCAGGCTTCTCATTTTTTGTTCAAAGACAGAAGTTATAATGTTCAGCAAATTTAGCTGTAGACATTTATATGTAGAAGTATTTGCCTTGCCAGTAAAGGAAATTCAAGTTTTAATCTTTTATTGCTTTGTAAATGACTCTCTATTCTTGAACACTTTTCTTATTTTTGTATGCTCTATAAATGAATCATGATTTTAAACTTTTTTACATCAGTGATAAAAATGAAATTTGATTGGTTAGTAGTAAAGGAGGTTCTTTTCATAAAAACAATCATTTTGTCATGAAAATTCTCATTAACTGTAACTGTTAGCAAAATAGGAACCATAAAATACATTTCATTATGCTTACATTCTTAGCTATGTTTTTGTGCTGATTTACATACTCTTATCTTCAAGAACTTTTATAAGCTAGGAGTTTTCATTGTATTTTGATCTGCCTTTGAATTTTTAAAAAGATTTTTGGTGTGCATATTTAACCTGCTGGATACAGTAGTCTTAGAGATGATGAAATTTCCTCTCACATATCATATTTCATTACCTGGTTAATATAGAGCACTGCTAGAATGGTATATGAATGACGAGGCCATCATTATTCCATTATTTGTTTCTGTAAACTTAATATTGGCAGCCAAGTAATGATTTGGCCTTTCGTTAACCTCCTTTGCTTTTGACTATTAGTCTTTATAAGAAAATGTTTTGACCTCATGAATTGTAAGTACTATTTCTAACTTGCTTATTTTATGAATTTAAAAAAGATTATGTGCCAATAATTACAAAGGAAAAGTTGCTATATTTTCATTAAATATTGTTTTTGTTTTTACTATTACTGTTCATCAATTTAAGATTGCAATTTGGCTAGTGATGAGAATTAGTTACATAATGCTCTTTAACTGGTAATTAATCTTTGTTCCCCAGTTGAGACTGTGAATTATTCTTTATGTATTTTCTCCTTGTATTAGTCTAGTGCTTGATTCATTCTCCTTCAACACTCAAGAAGAGAACAGTCCAAGGTTAGGATTTTATGTACCCTAGGCATGAAACAGCTCTGGCCACCAACCGAGGCATCTTGTTTCATGTGCATAGATTTAGATGGCTCATGTTCAAGTCTCATAATTATTAACTTACTTTTACTTTCCTCATTGATTATGTGTAATGGAAAAACTATTATTTAACCACCTTGGTTCTAAAGTAAGTGTGGCTTGAGTACATTAATCTTAAAGGCTTATTTGTGAACATTGTGAAATTACAACATATTACTTAGGTATGTTTTAAAACATGGCTGTAAGCCATATTCACAAATACTCAAGAAGAATAAGGTAGTCAGAAATCTTTTTGAATAAAATGAATCTATCCATATCCTTATTACTACTTTCTTTGAGCCAAATGAGTGAAAGAGATGAAAAGAACGCAATTTTATTTCAAGTGCCATTTGTATTTCTAGGATAGCCTTTTTTTCTGTGTTTGTGTCAGATCTTTATCAGATTCTTGGTCCTCATGGCTAGAGAATCAGACTCTTGATGCCCACAAATGTTTATTTGTAGGTTTAATTGTATGTTCGTTGACTCTGGAGCCAGACTATTTGGATTTTTATCCTGTCACTTATTAGCACTGACTTTTCTCAAGTTACTTGTGCCTCAGTTTTCTTTTCATAAAATAGGGGTAGTAATAGTGTCTACCTCTTAAAGTTGTCATAAAGTAGTTCATTTGTGTCAAGCACTTAAGTGTAAACTAAATGCATGAGTTCTTTAAAATTTTTTTATTTACCTCAGCTTTATTGAGGTATAATTTATATGCCTCTTTTACATGTACAGTAAACATTTTTTAGTTCATATCATTTTATGACTGTTAGCACTAATTACAGATTTCCATCACCTCCAAAAGAAATCCTTTGCCCATTTATAATTACTTTGTATTTCTGCCCTCAGGCTGAATCAATCTCTAATCTGTTTTCTGTTTCTGTAGATTTGCCTATTCCAGACATGTTATATGAATAAAATCATGCAATGTATTTTTCTTTTGTGACTGTCTTCTTTTCATTGGGCATAATGATTTTGAAAAACAGTGGTTTTAAAATTCATTCATATTCTAGCATACATCAGTCCTTTGTTCCTTCTTTTTGTGAGATAATATTCTAAGGTATGGATATATCATATTTTGTTTTGTGAACATTTACAGTTGCTGAGCATTTGTTGCTTCCATTTTTTGACTGTTGTGATTAACACTGCTGTGAATATTCATGTATAGGTCTTTGTGTAGACACATATTTTTGCTTGTCTAGGATGAATACGTGTGAATGGTACTGCTGGATCATATCATAATTCTGTGTTTAATATTTTGAGAACCTTTTACAGTCCTGCCAGTAATATGGGAATTCCAATTTATGCTTCCTTTAAACAGTCATGGTCTGGTTGATTATATTCCCTTTAATGGGTGTGAAGTGGTGCCTTATGGTTTTGATTTGTACTTCCCTAGTGACTAGTGATGGTGGGCACTTTTTCTGGTGCTTGTTCACCATTCATGTATCTTCTTTGGAGAAATGTTGATTCGTAGTCCTTGCCCAATTTAAACAACTGGGTTATAGTATCTTTATCGTTGAGTTGTATCAGTTCTTTGTATATTTTATATATCAGCTCTATGAGTCTTGGCAAGATTTTAAATGCTTTTGTCATCATTATCATCTGCCCAAATGGAAGTCTAGGTACTGTTTGAATGTGAGGAATTGGAATCTCATTCTTACCTAGTTTTATTTGATGTCTAACTTTGGTCATGAGGGTGAATTTCTTTCCTCTGTTAGTTTTCCTACATGTTCAGTCTGTATTTCTTTCCGTCTTCTGCTCCATCAGTGTATTAAGATCTATCGTGTTGGTTATTTAACTCTACTATATCATCCATTTGTGTGATTCACTTTGAGTCATTTTGATCTTTTTTTACTGCGTAGTTCAAAAGGGAAAGATGGTAGGAGATACTGACAAGTTGTTTGTGGAACATTATTTGAGTTACTTGCCATGGTTCAGTAAGTTGACTTTCTTTTGGTATTTTGGAAATTGTACACTGTTATATATAATTCCTTCTTTTTCTTATGTACCATGTAGCTCACCAGAATTAAGCCTTCTTGTAGTTATGTTAATATTTATTGTCATAGTGGCATATAGTATTTGGTAAGAGTTTTTATCATGAATCATTATAAAAGCAACGAATTAGAGTTAGGTGTCTAACTTACAAATTCCTTAAGTGCAGTTACTTGGTTTTCTTTATAGTTGTGTCTTTGGCATCAATGTGTGACACATTACATGCAGTGAATATTTATTGAATGAGTGATAAAACTAATTTGTAGACTGGCTAAATTTACTCTGTGAAATGAGAGCTATGTATAATTTGCTATATATACCTATATGCAAGAAGCAATAAAGTCTATGCATTGGAATCTGATGTCAGTCAACAAGTTTCTTCTTTGTAAGAACTTATAACTTGTAGCTGAGAGAGTAATTCAGCCTGAATCTTCCAAAATAGTTTTCTTCCACAGTCAGGGAATCATTTTGCATTTGTGTCTCACACTGTTCCAGACTATCTTCAGATATCTGTTTTTTGCTTCCAGGCACTTATTTTAATCTAAGGTAGTCTTTAATTGTTGTATCTACACTTGCTTGCAGCACCTTCTTTATGGTGCCTTACCACTACGCTACAGTGTTACCTGCCTGATTTTTAGTAACAGAGCGACACTGCTCTTCTCAGTTCCCCAGCATGGGCTCTTTCTGACACAGCCTGATGTCTAACTGTTGGTGGTGATGGGAGAATGATTTTAAACCTGTTTTTTGGGGGAAGAGTCACTTCCTGTTACACATCCTTAAGTATCCCCCATGATGCAATAGTCCAAAGATGTTACGATTTAATCATTTCAGGATTATTATTACCTGGGACATGGTGTTATCTTTGATTTCTCTTAGAGTTTTCAGGTTGAATTGTTGTGTAATCTAATACACAGTACCTAGAATTCCAATTGATAGCCCTGTATTATAAGTGTAAGCATCTTAAGAATCTATTTTAAATCAAGTCTAATACAGTTAACTAAAACGTGGTGGGTTTTTAAATTTAGTGTCCCTGTTGATATTACTGAGATTATCAGTATAGTATCTATGTCACGTTAGCATGCTTGTTTCCTTCTTTTCTCTGTGTGTCTTGCAGTAACTTGTCCCTGTTTAAGAGCTGCCAAATGCTCTTTGATCATTTTGTTATATTAGTAGTATTTGCATTTACACTTTTGGCAGAAAGCCATCTAAATTTGGTGATAGGCTGCACATGTTTCTTATTCCTTTTCTATAGCACTGTCTAAATAGTCTTGCTAGGCTGAAGAGATGACATCTATGAGCTTTTGGAATCTAGTTGCCTAAGGATAAACTGAGTTTGACTTCATTAGTGCACAAATGATAGGTTTGTGTAGAGTTATTATAGCATTAATCAATTTGATGGATTGGAAAAATGACAGAACTGAAGCAGCGTGTAATATTAGTGCCTATTATTCTACAAATTATGTCTTCACCTACATTCATATGCTGGAGGAGTCATGTTGTACATTAAAAATGCAGAACCTATTAAAAAAAAAAAAGAACCCAACAACAGAGGGCACCACTTTTCATGGCCCTTCTCTTGTCCTCTTAGATTAGATTGTCAAGAAGTGGACTTTGGAATTGGGACTTGTTTATTAGGTCATAGCACTTTCATACTGTGAAATACCTTGTATTGAATGGAATAGATAGATCATCTGCCACTAGAGCGACGTATCATTTAACTTGACAGTGCGTATTGCAAGTGAGAAAGTCTTTTAAGAGAACTAGTGAAATACATGTGTGAATTTATTAGCCAGTAGTCATTTTATCAAAAATTGTAACAGATTAGTAGTAAAGAATATTGAAATTTTGAGTCATATTGGTTGATAAAGCTTAAAAATAGGTAGCTTTAAGGCAGTTAAAATAGGGGCTGAGGATATAGCTCAGTTGGCACAAGCACCTGCCTGGCAAGCTTGAGGTTATGAGTTTGATCCCTGGTACCAAAAACAAAAACAAACAGCAACAACAGCAAAAAAGACAATTAAAATAAATGAGAAAACAGATGTGTGTATTGGGTTATGAGTGTTGTTTTATCATGTATGTATTTCTAACATTAGTTCATGTGTGAATTGTTTTATGACTTTCAAAAGTTCAAGAATATCTGTTCCCTCTTTAATTTTAGTTCCTTCTTAACATAAATACTTGTAAGAGTAGAGAAAATTTCTTCAAAAATTTAAGAACAACTCATTTGAATAAGGAAACTTTCCCAATAAAGGCTAAAGAGGCCCCTCTTGCTACTGATAAAGAAGACACTAAATGTAAAATAACCACGATACTATATAGGCCTGGGCAAAATCAGAAAGTAGGTAAAAGAGGAACTGGATTTTTAATACCATTCATTGGTTATGTGCTTAGTATGAGGCACTCTGATATTTATTTCTAGGTATTCTTTATAAAATAGGAATGTATTCCTTCTTTATTAAAATTGTAATAATTTAAGACATGTTTTACTAGTGCATTCCATTAGAGTAGTAATTCTAAGGAGTGAATTAATATTGGTCACTTAGAGCATTGTAGAGTAAGTTTCTGCTTTGGCATGGAAAAAATACTGTAGTTTCTGTATCAGAAATGAATTAATTTTTGAAAAGTAATTGTAATTTGAAATTTTTGCAGTAAAGATACTAGCCTTAAAACATTCTTGCTGGCTCGAACCACCAGTGGTACATGCATGCCTGTTCCACTGGGAGGGTTTTTATTAATTTTATTAGCAAAAAGAATGATAAAAGTGATTTGATCCATTTGTACCACCAGTGGTACAGGTTACCTGATGGGACTGTCATGCATGTACCACTGGTGGTTGAAGCCACCAGGCTGTGAGACATGAATTACTGCCCCCGTCATGAACGCGTTGAACAATACTTATATATTAGAATTTGATTAACTCAAATGTCGTATTTCAGCATTTATTATTTAAATGCCATCTTTAGTTTGGAGCAATTGAAAAGCCAAGATTTTAATAAATAATGTCAAGATCATAGAAAATTTTCACAATCTAGGAATTTATCTCTTAGCAAGAGAGATAAGATATTGATATAACAATGTGGTGGACTAGAAAATATGATATAGATAAATTCAAACTGCTATGGACTAGTATAAATCAAAGAAAAACTAGATTCATTATAAAACCTATCTTGATAGAAATGGTATTTAAACTTGGTCTTGAAAAAACTGTAGGATGTAGGTATGTGGCAATAGAGGAATATTCCAGGAGAACAATTTGAGCAAAGTTACAAAGGTGAGAAACTATGAAGTGTACAGTAGAATCTGACATACTTCATTGGATAGGATACAGAAATCTTGTTAGGGAGGGAGGTAGAAAGGGGTCCCCGTCCTCCTCCCTAATTTATGACTGTTCCTTCCTTAGCTTTTTTCTTGGTCAAAAAAGAAAAAAAAAAAATTCGCCAGGAGAGAGTTTCCTTTAAGATTTCATGAATGTCTAGGTTTCCTGCAAAAACTTCAAGTAAGTAGTTATTTAATTAGAACAGTGTTCTTCATTGTGGGATGGGGTTTATGGACCTTGTAGTATGCAAGATAGTCCTTTGAAGTATGGGATGAAAGTGTATAAATTGGCTATGCATTTCTTACATGTGTCCTAAAATTGGAAATTTCTGTTTGATGTCTTATCTTTGAATATTACTGTTGCGCACTTCTGAGTTTAAGAGTCAAGGCCCTCAACTACCTACCCAGCCATCCCACTGTTATCCTTTCTACATCCTGTATCTCTAACCTGGGGGATCACTTACTTTTTTATTTTATAGTTTTATGTCCCCATCAATAAAGTATTTGAGCATATAAGCCCAAATAGAGTTAGAAATCATATATATGGTCATTAGTTTCTGAGCTGCTATATATTAAACACATTAAAAAACTTTCACCAAAAAAAGAAAGTAGAAAGTTAAAAAATAAATTGAAATCTAAGTTCCAGATGCTTTTAAGTAGCTGTTCAGTATTTTTAGACTTGCATTGTTGGCTGTAGTATTGAAGTTTTCTGGGTGGTTTATTTTTTTGTTTTTCCATGCAGTAGTGCAGTTTCATTGTCTTTCCTGCTGCATTCTTAGCCTGAATGGTACAGAGTAATAAGAATAATGAGAGTGGTAATAATAAAAATAACTATTTACTGATTATGTGCTAGGTTTTAGGGATGAAGGTAAGCAAAAGTCAGACTTGACTCATGATGCTTATTTTCTAGTGGGGAAGATGTCATAAAAATGGGGAGGAAGTCATGTCATAAAAATGTTGACCATCATAAAGTGGCATAATGGGGTTTGTGTGTGTAAAGGAAGTGTTTGAACTATTGAAAGAGGCCAGTAGAGATTTCCTGGGGATAGGACAGACTACGTAATTTTCAGGGCCTCATGAAAAATGAAAATTGGAGGCTTCTTGTTCAGAAATTTATTAAGGAAGACTCCCAAAACTATGACAGCAGAACACTACAAGCATAGGCCCCTTGTAAGCGATGGCTCTGTGTAACTCTATGGTTACATGTCAAGAACCTGGCTGTCCTTGAGGAAGTGATGTTTAAACAGATGTAATGACACAAGAGAAAGGAAAGATTGTTCTAGGCAGAGGAAGTAACATGCAGGAGTCTCGGCAGGAAGGATTGTGGTGCAGTCAGGAATTGGATAAATGCCATGCGGCTGAAGTGCAGAGTAGCAGGGTGAGAAGAGGCGGAAATGGTGTGGTATAGAGCCCCATAGGCCATGTTGTGGATTTTAGTCTTTATTCCAAGGGCTACATGTAGCTATGGATGTGTAAGCATAGCTTACTTTTGATGTGCTAGTAATACCAATAACTTGCACCTTGACAGTTTTGGACAACTTTGTCCCTCAACTTCCATTTCTTACCAACCTCCCTTTTTTTTTTTTTAGAAAATTTCAGCCTTAAGATAATTAATCTTAAGGCTGCTCCTTCCCCAAGCACACCATGCTTTTGGTGGTAGAAGCAGATGAATTATGAAATTTTATTTACCATTAAAGTAGTATTGGTGTAAAACATTTTAGATGAACTGAAGAAAAATTAGTAAAAGGGGAAAATTTTATTATTGTTTAAAAAAAAATTCTCTTGCTGTAATCCCTGCTACTCCGGAGGCTGAGGCAGGAAGATCATAAGTTTAAGACTAGATTGAGCAGTTTGTTTCAAAATAAAAAGGACTAGGAATGTATCTCAGGGGTGGAGCATCTCTGGGTTCAATTTCCAGTACCCCCAACCCCAATTGCTGTGTTTTATACACATGCCTAGGAGTAAGGGTTGAGGTACCTGACCTTAGAAAACAGAAATGAGGGGAAAAAAGTGTGTTTTTGGACTTCGTCTTTTACTATCAAAAAAGTTTTAATTAACATTATTCAAACCAAGATACAAGGTTAATATTTTGTTATGTGTGGATAATAATGTTCATGGATTTACCTATGAGACAGTTGCAGAGCTTACTTCCCAGAGTACGACCTGTGTAGTAGAACTGTAGATCCACTGCTGTTGCACCCAGCTTGGATTTGCAATTTTGCACTCTTCCAGAATAGTATACTAGTGATTTCTTTTCCCTTGTCATTCTTTGAAAGGAATTATTTCATCAAATTCACATAGACAGTACTCTAAAATCAGTGTTATTTGTATAATCTGAACTGCTCATGAGTGAGATGGATAGCTGGTCATTTTCTGCATATAATACCATTCCTTATCTACTGATCCATGATACCCTACAATTTCTAGCAGGTAAAGTAACATGGCTATTGTAGGTTTATGTAAATCTGCTTGCCCTATTTTCAAATGGTAGGTTCTCTTTGTGAAGAAAACACTGGCTGTTTTGGTAAAGTTGCTTTCTAAGAGTTTATTTTTAATTGTTTCTGGGTTGAAACATAGTTTATACCTTGGCTCCCTTTCTCCAGGTTTCCAGCTTAATTAGGTCCTTGATAACCAAGCTTTTGGTATTTGTAGGCAACTCCTTCATTTTTATTTGCAGTCAGGTAATAGGTTGCAAAATTTCTATTACTTCTGTGTATGTTCCTTGCATTAGAGCTGGATAATCAGTGAGAGTGGCGATGAATACCCTTTTTTCACTCTTCATGTTGGGGTTAGGATCCAGGGCCTCACGCATTCTAGGCAAGTGCTCCAGCACTGAGCTGCACTCTCAGCCCGATGGATTAATTTTTATGTGGGCTTACTAAACATGTTCATTGCTGTTCATCTGAGAAATCATATTACAAAGTAGTAATGTGGCTTCTAATTTATCATTGAACACTTAAATTGTATTCAGCATATGTTTAATGCTGTGTGTGATACTGTATTTTATTGTTTGAAAATCTGAAATTCCTGTCTAATAGATACACAAAATAGCTAACCAAAAGTTGAAATTACTGCAGTATTTAAACAGAACACCCTGTTACCTTAACATAGATGATAATATTAAGTTCAATAAAATTTGATTAGCCATAGTATTTAGGGAATGTAGTAGGAGATTTTATCAAATATCTTTTTCGTTGCACACAATTAATAAACAACTGGTATAAAATCTGGCACAGTGTGGCTTACACAGATGCGTAGAGACATATATGTTCCTTCAAAGAGCTTAGTTTTAATATTCTTTGAAATTTTTATAAATTTTATTCCTGTCCTTTATTGCTTTCAGAAGATTAATATAATGCATATAGTTGACTTTTCAATGATTTAAAATGCTACAGTGAATGAACCTCATTGTGTTGTTTCTAGTATAGAGATAAAGATAGGTGTGCTGACCATACAGTTTATCCTAAAAGGTTATTTTTTAATTATTCGCTGATGTCAGCTTGTTTCTGTTTCCCTTCTATTTTAAAAACTGTGTTACACAGGTTAATTGGATGATTAGTGAAATTTTACTTTGCTAAAATTGTTTATAGTACAATGTAATATTTAGTTTCATTGCCTTTTTGTTATGCATTGTTGAAATCTAGACATATAGACAGATAACAGCATGCAAAAACTATGTGGTCTGTTACTTGCTTGATGATTTCATGGTGTTGTCATTAAGTATGAATGAAACATTGTGTAACCCAAAAAAAGCCAAAAGTGACATTTGTAAATTTTAATAACACTACTGTTTTTCTTTTCATTTGAAAGCATAAAAGAAGCAATTAAGGAGTTCTTCTTCCCTACCCCTCTTAAATAAATGGTCCATCTTAAAAAAAGTCTCACATATATGCATTTCTTTTTTAAAATGTTAGCCATAATTATATATTAAAATTTTTTGTTACTATGTCACAGAGACTGGCTTAATATAAACACAGAAAATACCAGTTCTGTTCAAATCTCATATATTCACTTTCTTGCTGACTGCAAATGTAGTTGCTGTATTAGAATTGTTGATTCTGATGTTTTATGGTTTTTAAAAAGGAATCAACAAATGATGTTCTGATAGCCTGTATGTTCTGTCAGTGGAACTACTATTGCTTCTTAAGTGCAGTTGATTAGACAAAATACAGAATCAGTGCTATTCTCAAGCACTAGTAGGTTGATGATATTCTCTTTGATCAACTGTAGATGAGAGGCAAGGATAAAGGTCATGTTGCATTTCAGACCCAAAGCGACGTTTCCTGGTTTTGTTTCACATTGTAGGCCCTTACTGCTTTATCATACTACCTTGTTTTATGTTTTTGTAGTGATTGTGGTAGACTCAAGGCAATGAAATATTCTTGAATACAACAGGATTCCTCTGTATTTTTATATACTACCATTTTAAGAGAAAATATGAATACCTAATACGGATGTATTTGATTCTTCGTGTAGTATTGTTTGAAACTTTACTTTGTTAAAAGTTTATGTAAAATGAATACTGTTTTGTTACTTTTTTGTAGTGAATGAAAACATCAGTATCTTAGTACATGTATGAACAACATTTTGGGTATAGTTGTATTTAAAAGAAGCTAAACAAATTTATTTTTTGAATTACATTTTTGATTGGGCAAGATGTCTATCTTTTTCTCATGTCATCACCAGATGATAAAGCAACTGGGCATCAAAACAGTCTAACCTACTTGTTCAGCTTAGCATACAATTTAAGAGTGTGTGACTAGATGTGGTATTTAAGATAACTGTAGCAATTGATTTTAAATGCTCTAGGCCAGTGTACATGCTTGTTAATTTGGTTGATTATTGATACATGTTTCCTTATGTTCCTAATTGTCATTGCCCTGTTTCTGCAGCTACTGAACCTTGGCCTGAAAATGCAACATTGTATCAGCAACTGAAAGGTAGGTTCTTGTTCACAGTTAAAAATGAGTTTATATCAAATATATTTAGTATAAAAATCTCCTCACTGATAAATTTACTGCACGAAGAACATAAAACATAAAGGAGGGATTCCCTTGTATAATTTGTCTAGAAGGTTTTACCTAAACTTGTAAACTGCCAGTGTAAACCAACTATTCATGGCCTGTAAGGTCCTTAGTTTATTATTGACTCATTATATTGGCTGCTGTAGGCAGTGTAAAATGATGCAGTTGCAGGAGCAATTGGCAGATTTACTGCACCAATAGCTGAGACAGCAGATTTTTGAAGTCCTGTGGTAAAGTGGGCTCTCAGTAGAAAGGAACTGTTAAAATGTATAGGCTAGGATGGTTCAGGCTCCCTTTAGCAGCTCTTCATATATCATCAGATCACATTATGGACCCCATTTGGGGCTCAGCAGCCTGCTACAGTTGTCAGAAGACTGCAAAGTAATGAAGACTAATAGGCAGCAGCCCTAGTCTTCTAAGCATGGAATTTTTATTGCAGCGAACTTGTCATCTTTCTTTTGTGTGACAGACCTATACACACTGTGCAATATTAACTGCAAGCTGGTTTTATATGATTGTGAATGTTTTTACTTTTAACTAGAGAGATTTGAGGAGATACTGTTTTATTTAATTTTAATAAGGGAAATATTTCCTGAAAACTTAATAATGAATTTGTTTTTTAGTAAGCAATTTAATTACATATTGCTGATAAAATGAGATGAATTATCAGATAATTTTAGAGGAAACAGTCCTATTTCATCATTATTTACATATTATGAAAATTTAATCAAAATTAGGGTTACCTGATAGTATTTATAGACCTTTGTAATTACTTCAGTTTAGGCTATACATTTTCTATATAAATAGGAATGACTTTCTAAAATAAAAATATTATGTTTATATGCTGCTTGTTTGGCAGTTACACTTTTGACCCAGAGCTTTTCTTGTATTTTCATAGGGGAGCAAATTTTGCTTTCTGACAATGCAGCTTCTCTTGCCGTGCAGGTAAATATGTAAATAAAGTAAGGTACACGTGTACATATACATGCACCCTGTAGGTGATTTGTGTCATTTGCCCTCTAGGTGATTTGTAGCATTCTGAGTTACAATTTTTTTTTTTCTTTCCAGAAAATCTGATACATGTTTAGAATTTTTGTCACCATTATCAGTATAACATTACTCCTCTGTGAAGTTTATTTTTGTTATGTAATATTACTCAGTTAATTTTTGTCAGTATATAGAATAAATAAAAAGAACTTCATTATTTATTCTTGTAAACAAAATCACTTTTAAGTGAATGTGTGCAGAATGCTGGACATGTCCTTTGCCTTAGCAGTTGTTTTGGTGGTATTATTTGGGAGTGGTAATTTCATTTATGGGTTCAGAATTATTTTCTCATTTATTTGTAAAGATTTGTTACCTATCTTTGAACATTATCCTGCTCTAATCATTTTGTTCCTTGAAAATGGCATTGTTCTAATCTACTTGGCAGACTTAAAGCAGACATGTTCTTCTTTAGCTACTCGTCATATGTTTATGGACTACATGTGTGTTTATTATCCCCAAATCACATATTGAATGCAATTTTTCTTTAAATTGTGTATCACAGTTGTGTGATCCAAAAGAAATTTGTGGCCTTGTAAATGTTAAACTGTATTTAGAAGGATAGTTGGGAGATTTATTTACTTTAAAAGAAAGAAAAGAAATGTTTTTTGTAGATTATAATTAGTTATAAAAACATTTTTACATGTTTAGCAGCTATTAGTTTATGTAATTTGCATCACAAAGGTGATTTTATTGTGTAGAAACTAAAAGATAACTTAGACGGAAAATCTAAGACATGACATTTATTGGAGGTGGGACTAAGCTCCTTGATGATAAGAAAGAAAAAGAAGGAAAGTAACTGTTTAATCAAGTTTTTGTTGTATTCTAGGCAGAATGTTAAGCATTTAATTTTAGATCATCTCATTTATATGTTTTATTCAACTTGGTGTCCTTTGTGTTTAGTGTCATTCAGTATGATAGTATGGAATTCAATGCATCCTTATTTTAAGGCAGGAAAAAAAAGGAAAATATGGAAAGAAATGTGCTTGAGCAATAACTTATTAGTCCAAGTATCTTAAATTTCTTTTATATTTTTACCATGAATATAAACTGCATTTGTTTACCTTTATTTTGTCTTTAAATACTAGTATTTTAACTAGTTTTTAATTTCTTAACATGGTAACTTTTGATAAACAGGAATTCTCTATTATATGTGATAAATACAGACTTTATATCACTGTTTATTAATCCCTCCGTTTTTGGTGAGAGAAGTGCAGTGTAAGTTGAGCTTTCAAGTACTCATAACACAGTTGCCTAGCATATAGAACGTACTAAGTGGATGTTTATTGTATGAGTGGTTTTACAACTATGTTGAAAGCAATCTTGTCTGATAAAAAAGAGCATGAATAAGTAATTTGCTATGTATAAAATAATGTTTTCAATCTTTGTATTTTTGAAGACAGCTTCAGGGCATAGCGAATATTTTAATTGAAGTACTGATTCTTAACCCTTTTAAAATTGCCATTTTGAAGATAACTCTTTCAGGACTTGACAAAAGCTGTAGAAAAAATGTCTGGAAGACATTTTAGTACACACACAAAAATAAAAGCATACCCAGACGATTCAGCATATAATTTCAGCAGATTTACCGATCTTGCTGAACCACCTGGGAATCCCTTATGAAGAGCCCTAAAACTAAATAATCGTAGTTTAGGAAGTGTTGAGTAATTTTCACCGAATAGAAAGATATTCTTTGGTAGAAATAGACCGATTGTCATCTGGGGAAATCTTTTACCCCCCTGAAAACATATGTTTTGGAATTTTGGTTGTCAAAACTTGGAGGAATGCCATTGGAATCTATTGAGTAGACACCCAGGTTACTGCTAAATACCACATAATGCACTGGACAGCCCTCTACAACCAAGAATTATCTGAAACCACCTGCAAAGTGTCAGGGTTGAGAAACCGTGGAACAGATGGTTTAACCAGTTGCCAGTACAAAACGAGATGTCAGTATATTGTCAGTTAAAAAAAATTAACCTCTGATTATTGTAAGGGAAGAAAAAAGACTTTAGTTTGACCTTTATCAATTGTGTTTTTATGGTTCTTATTAATTTGCTTTCTTCCTGTTTTCTGAAATCATAGTTGCAATTAAAAATAAAAACAGAAAAAGCCTTTTAAAATGGAGAAGTTTGCTTAACCATTTCATTTTTTTACCCTGTGTGTCACTTAGATGATAAATTAACCAGCATATATTAAAAATTCTTGTTTTTTTTCAATATTCTTTGGCTTGACAGCTGATAGTAGCCATGACTATAAATGTGACTTCTCCACATATCTGATGTAAACTTTATGGAGTAATTTTCTTCTATATAGTGGGTCAGCATTCGTTTAGAAGGATCAGTTAAAGGCTTCATGTTTGATGTATAAAATTGATCAAAACAATGTGACAGGTATCCATAAATTGAGTATTTTCCAGAAGATACTAGATATCAGGCATCAGATATTTTAATAGTCTGTCAATTAAATCATTAGGAAATTTAAATTTTACTTACCACATGGAGTTGGTTTTTATTATAGCCCTGAATCTAAGTGGTTAGATAATTTTTTTTTTTTTTTAGCAATGGGCTCCAGGTAGATCATTTTTTGATTAAAATCACTTTTATAATTTCAGTGTAAAACAAAATAAATTTTATCCCTGTGATTATTTCTCCTTAGATTTTCTTTCCTTCCCTAATCCACAAAGTATTGGTTTTACCTGAAGTGTTTGCTTGGTTGTAATGTAATTTTGTATGTTGAGTATAGGGAGATATTAGTGTAATGTGTTTCTCTGGTTCCTATGAGCTGTGTGTGATGTTTGTATTTGTGGATAATACTACATACATGCACACAAATGCTGGAAGAGAGAAAAATTTTGCGTTCTATAATACTTGAACTTCAAATGAAGGACTTAAGCTTATATTGATTGGGAAAGCAACTTTGATAATAATTCTTTGTTATTACTCTCTCTTACACCCATGAGCCTAAACTGTCCAATAAAAATATAGTACTAGCCACATATACAATTTAAAAACTTTTAGCAGCACCATTAAAAAGGTAAAAAATAAATGGAATTAAATTTACTATTTTATTTAA
>RJWM01021008.1:0-36139 GCA_004363535.1 Dasyprocta punctata
GTCCATTTGTGTGACTCCCACTGTCTTCCATTTCAGTATCTCTTGGGTTTGTTCTTTGTGGGCTGGGGGACTGAGACTGCCTCTTGGTCTTTCGTTTTGTCATTTTCTTCTGGAATCTATGTACCTCTGTGTCCTGCACGGCTGGCCGGCGTTCCCGAGGTTCGTGCTGACTCTTGCGGCGTGCAGGATCGCAGGACCCAGTAGGCTGGGTCCTGTGGGCAGCAAGGAAGGACGGCCTCCCGGGGCGTGCAGGTGGAGTCTCCTCCTTTAGTGGGTGGGGGCCAAGGCCTCCCGGTCCCAGGGAGCTGTGCTGGGCACCGCGCGGGACGTGGACCCGGCCCTGGTTCTGTCCGCAAGCTCGGCCCAACAGCTATGCCTGCGGGGCAGGCCCGGGCAGGTCCCAGGCCTACAGTGCCGGGAGCAACCCTGCTGGGCGGCGCGGTCTGCACAGGAGCTGTGGGATGGCAGACGCTCGAGCGGAGCCGCGCGGCTGAAGAATGGAGATGCCGTGCGCTCTGCCTAATTTCTTTTTATGTCAAAATATCTTATTTTGTCAAAAGTCAGAGACGTGATTTATCTTGATTTTAATAAAATAGTTATTTTCAGTCTGAAAGATAGTATTATCACTGGTTTTCTACTTAGAGTTGATGTAATTCTTGGCAAATACTACTGATCATGTAGTATGTCCTCTTTTAGATGTGTTTCCAAAACTACTGCAATTTTAGTATATGTGCTGCTGAAGGAAGCACTCTAAAAACACTAAAAATGGATTCGAGAAATGTGAAAATCATTAGGTGAAAATAACTTGAAAAAGATAATGACACCTGATTACCAAAGGATTTCTCTCCT
Source organism: Dasyprocta punctata (assembly GCA_004363535.1). Classification (NCBI taxonomy): domain Eukaryota; kingdom Metazoa; phylum Chordata; class Mammalia; order Rodentia; family Dasyproctidae; genus Dasyprocta; species Dasyprocta punctata. The sequence continues at coordinate 850 of RJWM01021008.1, forward strand.
GCAGAAAATATTATTCAATGCTTTAAAAACTAATATAAGATGCCTATATCTTTTACCCTGAATAACTACTATAATAATACGCAATGTATTTATTATTGTAAGTCTTTTACTAGCCTGTTTTAAAACACTTTTTATAGTCATTTTTATTTTTTCTCTTTAAAATGAAAAATAAATAATAAAATAATCAAAACAGCAAAAATCTCATATAAGAAGAATATTTAAACTCTGAATGACATGAAACTACAAAAAATGCTAGTCTTAATGAAAATGAATATAATTTGACACTGTGTAAATTGGAATTTTCAACTTTTTTTGTCTATTTCTGTATCTGTGTAAAGTGTTAAGGATCTTAAATTTGTGAGAACATGTAATCTGTCCCATTTTCTTGCTTAACTGATTCTGTCATGATATAGACAGAACATATGTTGCTTTCTTCAATGTTTTCTTCCCTGCCTGCCAATCTTATCCAAAAATTTAAAAGTGGTAAAAATTGTACATAATGACTTTCTAATCAGAAGAAAATTACTGTGTACAGGATGTCTGATTGTCTGAATAGAATAAAATTATTTTCTCATTAATTCTTCCTTTAACAATGTCATTGATCCTGATTTTAAATGTTAAAATGTGCATTTCACTGAAGTGAATATTTTTTATCCTCTCTCTCTGTCTCTCTCTGCCTCTGTCTCTTTCTCCCTCCCTCTCTCTCTCTCCCTCTCTCTCTCTGTTTCTCTCTCTCTCTTTCTCTCTCTCTTTATTGTCCTTGGAATCAAATTCAGAGTCTTTGTATTAAGTTCCACCCTGGACCTTTATTGGATACAATCTTGTTTGGTTTTTCGATTAACTATGCTGAACTCAAACTTGGAATCCTCCTCCCTCATCCTCCCAGAGTACTGAAACTACAGGTGTTTGTCATCATGTGGGACTATGTTTGAATATGGCAGTAATAACCTAAGTGCGTGTCATTATGTTTTATAACTTGAAATTTTATCTAAAAATTGTGCAATGCGAATGTAACATTTTAAGGGAATTAGGTAGATAAATGATTTCAGTCTCCAACAAGAGTTTGTAGATATTTTATTAAGAAAATATCCAAAAGGAAATATATGACATTATAAATCATCTATATACCATTTCAGTCTACTTATTGAGAAAACAGATTCAAAGAGACACATAAAAATGGAGCCCGCTAAAAATATATATGTAATGCTAATCTAGAAGTATCTTCAGTTGAACAGTATCAGTAAAAAGTCATTACAAAACTGAATGCCATCTAGATTTCCTCCTATATTATTTTTTCTGAAATTTAATGATTTATATTAAATGATTATGTTTTATGCATGTTTTGCATATGTGTAATGTACATATAAGTATTTGTGAGACTTTATAAGAAAGCAAAAATGAAATTGCTAACTTTGACTATTGCAGAGAAATATCCGTGTCTAAATCTTTACGCATGAACTGTATTTTAAATTCTGCACAATTTGAAGTTTAGGTGATCGAGATTTTATTCTAACTATTTAACTTAAATAACTTCAGCTTTAAGTAGTACTGATTTTGGTGTAGGTGTGTTGGGGTATAGTTGAGAGAATTTATTTCTGAGGATGAACAAAAGTTGGAGTATTGTGGGAATCATGTTTTTAACTGGCTCTTTTATTTGTTTGTTCATTTTTGTTGTTTGAGACAGGGTCTGGCATTGGACATGTTTTGCAGCCCAGGCTGACTTGAACTTCATGGCAATCCTCCTGCTTTATCCTCTCCAGTGCTGAGATTAAAGGTGTGTGATACCACTCCTGGCTCAGTCACATTTTATATAAAATGTAAATATTTATAACAACTGATAAAATAATAAAATGAATGCTTTTTATTTGATGCATTTCTTCAAAAACTTGAAAACAATCTTTCATTATTTCTTAGTCTGAAATACAAACAACCTACTTACTGAGGATATACTCTTAATCTGACAGCAAAATTTAATAGTATTTTATAATGTCTCCTCTGTAAAAGTAACTGCAGGTTATTCTTTTAACTACTTTAATGAGGAATAAAAAAGACCCAGATTGGAACCTCAGGATGTTAAGCCATTTAGTGTTTTCATCCTTTACTTTCCAAAGACAAAACAAAAAAATCAGTACCACAAGTTAAAAGGAGATTTCAATGTGGAAACTGTATGAAACATTATTTATTTCATTATAAGCTAAAATATGAGTATTTTGGTAATGAATCTTTGCATGAAATGTGATTTGAGGAAATTTTCAATCATTAAGTTGCACTGAAGAAGGCACAGAAATCAATTGATTTATTTTAAACATAAATATTAAAATTAATGAAGCAGTATCCACAAAAATATTATCTTTCCTTTCTTTAACATAAACAATAAGAGAGTAGACATAAGAATATTGATTTTATAATATTATGTTATAAATATAATAGTTACAAAATACTAACTTAAATATTTAATAACATTATTATTATTATAGAGCAAAACAGATTAAAAATGATAGAAAATTTGAAATAATGTCATGTTGGTGGGGAAAAAGCTGAGACTTTCTATCTGGGACTGAGAGATCTCAACTGACAAAAACTTGGCATGTGGGGAATGACTAGCCACGTGAATTAAAGCTGACACTATGTGTATCAGGATATAGGTACAACAAATACACATTAAAAAATAACCAACAAGAAATAATCAAATCGCACCCCTTAGAGAATATACATATAATAGTGTGAAAAAGACAAAGATTGAAAGGAAGCAAAAAAGCGAGAAGGAGGAAATGAGATAGAAATAGCTTCAAGATACAGAAACCCCAATTTAGACTTTCCCTTCTCATCACAGGTTGCCCCCTAGAGGTTCCCGAGGATTTCCCAAGCACGTCTTTCAGACATGTATGATAAGAAGGAGCAGAGAATGAATCTTTCTTGCACACAGGTAAGATCCCATGCAGAAACAGAAGTCAAAGAGTGGAGCCATCCTTGCTGGACTTCTTATACTAAATTCAGGTTTGATAAAGCCACTGCCACTCATTAGTGAAGGAGATGACATAAATGCCAGGACTATAATAATAGTGGGTGATCCTTTTCAAGGAAGATAAAATGAAGGATGATCAAGAATTTACTCCATTGCTAATGCAGAAGCAGAACTGTTGTGGTTTAGGAGGCTAGAAGTCATTCTATGTTAGAACCAGGATAGTAACAACTGCCTAAGCATATATGATAGGTTATGACACAGAAAACTTGGTAAGTTTTCCAGGTATCAGTATCTATAGTTGAAGAAGTTAGGCAAGAAAGAGATTATAATATACTGTGGGGAAGTCAGGACACTACAGGATATTAAACATATGATGAAGATTCAGATTCCAGTGTTCAAATTAGCCTTGATTCAACTAGATCTAAAATGTAAATTACTTCCAAGTCAAATTAAGGATGCATCCTTTGTAAAGTCCTCTCTGACTACTGCAGGAAGTATTTAGTGGTTCACCTTGTAGCTCATCCATTGACAGTATATATCTGTACTCCAGAAGTTACCAAAATACAATACTCTATGACACACTTTTCACTTGAATAAAAGTGTTTCTTTCACTATCAAAATGTCACATTTTGTGTGTCTTCCAAATTACTCATCTGTAACATTTTACTTAATTGCTTGTCTATAATACAAGAAGAGAAAATATCTTGCTGAATACAATAAAATATTCTGTAAGAGAAGATTCATTATGACATTTGAAAAAGAAAACAGATTTTTAAAAATGTGACTGACCCCCTCCTCAAAAGTACACTTATTTAATGTTCACAATCTGATGAGTTGGACACGTACATCACAATCAAAGTCATAGATACACCTATCATTTACAGATTTTTTATGCTTCCTTCCTTTTGTTTTTTTTTCTTTATTGTTTTTCTTGTAAAAAATGTAGCACAAGATCTACCCTTTCAACAAATACTAAATGCATACTATACTATTGATAACTATATGCAGTATGTTGCATACAACAGATCGCTAGTGATCTCTAGAAATACTGTACTTGCATAACTGAAACTATGTCTGATTAGCAACAACTCTGCATTTCTAGTTCTACCAAACCTCTGGTAAACATCATTATCTTGTTTTCTGAGCTTATCTATTTTGTTACTTCATATGAGCGGAATCATATAGCATTTTTCCTCCTGTGACAAGTGTATTTTATGTGAGACATCCTCCAATTTTATGCATTGTTTCTGCAGATAAGGTTACATATTCACATAGATGATTTTAGCACAAGGAATAGGTTTAACTTGGCAAGAAGAATGCAATAACACAGGAAACAACATAAACAAAATAAGGACAAGGGATAGTTATAAGTATGGGTAAGAAATTACAAGAAGTTCAATTTGGCTGCTAAATGAATTACAGTATAAAATAAATGAGGACAAAAGTAGATATCTTTGAATTTCAAGCTAAAGAATAGAATAGCAAACCTTAGCTAATTGAGGGACACCAAATAGGGAAAAGAGATTATTGAAGTTGTATGTCAAAGGCCTTTAAATTTGATAGGTCTTTTGAAAGTCTTGCTTAATAAATAGCTCAAGAAAGAGGAATAAAGACAGAAATTAGTGGATTTATTAGTACTGTGGGCATAATAAGCACAGGAATGGAGACCATAGAATCACCCTGATATATACTACTGAGATAAAATAAAGGTGAATGTGGCATTGATTGATCATTTCACTCACCAGTTTGAAATACTTCAACAGTTGCTACCCACTGCACTTGGCATGCATTTTAGAATCTTTATTTTGATCTACAAACTATTTAATGATTTGGCTATGTCTTTCTTAAAAATATTCTATCATCTTATGGTACTTATTTCTGCCTCTAATATATTATTTTATCCATAATGTGTTTCTTATAATTTTATGTCACACTCCGTTTCTTTTTTTGTACGTGCTTTCACACTGGTAATTAAATTCACTTACAATGCTTTTATTTCTTTTCACATGGCAAGTGTCTAAAGGTCCTCCAAGTTTCAACTGAAATAGTTCCTCTTCAGAGGGGATTCACCTGAGCTTCTTGAGTGCCTTGACCTACGGTCGTTTAGCAACATTTACATTTTGTTTATAGCTCGTATCAGTTCTACTTTGCTCCTGTATGGTTGCATGACTGTGTGTATATGCATGTGTCTGTATGTGTACGTGTATGTGGTTAGCTATTTTATCAAATATAATTTGTAAGTTTCTCCCCATTGATGAAGAGGTTAGCCCACTTAATTCACCATGGGTGAAACTCTCGTGCAGCAGGGCACAGAAAAAGTGATCAAAAAACATCATTTAATACATGACTGAGAGTGAGAAATATAATCAAATATTTTAATTTAGCATTTGAAATTATCTGTCTGACTACTCAGTTTTATAGTTAGAAAAAAGTGTCATACTGAAATGTATAAAGGAGTTTTTATAAGGATTCAGTTTGATTGATTGACTGGTTCATTGACTGATTGATTGATGAATTGATTGATTTTTTTAGCATAGCAGCCCATTTTGTATAGAGTCGAAGCCAAGGGATTACTTGATTACTAAGAGCACTTAAAGAGAAAAAAAATAAAGAACTGATACCCATATTTGTATAAACAAATGAGGAAGCTTAATTAGAGTTCATACGAAAGAGAAACAGAGAATGAGTCAGAAAAAACATATAGATGGAAAATATTACAAGACATGCTGATGAGAAAGGGAGAGAAACGCTGTACACTGAAAGGTAATCTTTAAGCAGCTTCATTGCATCTCTGAAAGCAGAGATTATATAAGAATTCAGCAGCTAAACAGTCAATAGAGCCCATAAATATTCCATGCAGTGTTTTGTTTATTGCTTGAACTCAGACTAATGACTATTTCTATTCAAAATTTAAAAGTTAGCATAATGCACTGCCAATATACACATATCACTTTTGAAATTGTCCCCTCTTCTACTTCAGTGTTATTCTCAAATGTAATCTAGGGTCTCGGTTTTCTCATGCAACCCCTGGGAATTTTTAAGTGTACTAAGAAAGTAGGACTTCATTGCTAGTCAGTATACAGGCATTTTATTTTTCCACAAATCTTTTAAAACTATAATCTAGACATTTTTTATTTTGGCCATTGAATGAAATTTTATGCAGCTCTCATTGCTTTTCTAGCCCATGTCAATCACAAGTAGAATTCATTTCAATAATGAAATAATCTTTTTGTCTACTAGGAAAACTTTATATTTAAATTCAAATTAAAGTTTCCTCCCAGTTCCAACTCAATCTAAACTCATCATAAAGCTTGCAGATGAAAAACAAAATCTGCTTCTTTTCATTCCTTTCTCTTTATATCTATGCCAACAGTTTTTGGCTTTTCTTGGTTAGAAAACTGGGGAAAGTGTGAATAATAATGTGCAGAATGGTTCTTACCTGATTGGAAGAGATTATTTTTGGTGTTACTTTTTAGATAGAAAATGTGCAATCAATGAATCTCGCTCTCTAATTTCTCTTTGATTTGTCTTGTTATGAAAATGTTCTCTGTGGTAGTCAGTACTCTATTAAACCTTCATTCCTAAAGCTTTCATAACTCTGCCCCTCTTTAATCCTCTAGGGAGTCACTTAAGGTGAGATCTTCCTCCTTGGAGACCCTCAATAGACTCCTCTGTCCAGTTCTCTATTTGAGCCACATCTGTTACAAAGTCTGTTGCAAAAAACACAGAAACAACATTCCTTTACTACCTCTTTCATTCCATTGCCAGACAATGGCAGCCTAATCTGCAACTTTCAGGTTAACTTTCACCCAGTGAAACTCACATGGTGTCCCTTTGTTGCTCAAATTGCAGGAAACATGTAGCAAACTATGCAGTTATCTTAAATCTCTTCCACATTTGTTTTAAGAAAAGTGAAGCATCTCTGGCAATTAGGCTTCTCAGATTGATCAATTAAAGAAATTCCCAGAGAAATAGTAAAGCATATTTCTGGGTTTGTAGTAGAGGTATGAAATTGGGTACTCTACCTAGCTCTTGACCTCTTCCCCCCATGCTGTTCTCCTGCTCTGCTTTGTGACTGCCATGAAATGAGCATCTTTCCCCCACCAAGCCATTCATTATCATTTCTACCCTGGAATTAGTTTACCATGGACTAAACCTTATTGAACGGTGAACAAAGTAAATCTCTGGTTCTTTAATCTGTGGGTGATGGATATCTTGTCCCAGTAGAGAAATTTGACTAATTCTGTATCTTTCTTTATTTGTAAAAAGAATATCAAAGGCAGGGATAATAAATCATCTCTCCTAGGTGGTAATTTCAACTTTCAATTCTTATGCAGATCAAAGGTAAGAGAACCCATTTTAGTCTTAGTGTATCTTTCATAAATAATTAACCTCTTCAGTTTAGCACCAGAGTTTATTCTCCAATGTTTTTTAATATATGAATTATCAGCCATAAGAGAGATTAAGAGAAATTATATTTTAAATTTCTTTCATATATTACGCTACCAGAAAAATATGTTCAATTTCTGATACTCCCTATTTGCTCTGTTTTCTTACAAAAATCTTATATATGAGATTTTATTTTCTATTATCTATATTATCATTAATATTGATGTAAGTTAATTGCACAAATTAATGGGCTTCCCTGTGGTGTTTCCATACATGCCTATATCATGCTTTGATCAAGTTCATCTTCTCTTTCTCTGTTCTATATTTTTTCCTCCCACTGGTTGCTTTCCCCAGTAATTCCTTTTGCACTTTCAGGTATTTTCTGGTTTTTTTCCCTAAGTTTCTAGATGTAAAATGAAATATGTAATAAATATCTTTCTGCATGTAGTTTACTTAGCTTGATATGATAATCTACAGTTCCATCCATTTTTCTTCAATTGGTACAATTGCATTCTTCTTTGTGACTGAATAACATTTCTTACTGTTCATTTACCATGGGTTTTTTTAAATCATTTTTTAACAAGCATATAGAATGAATCTATATATTGGCTACTGTGAAAAATGCTGCAATAAATGTGTAGTTAGGTCTATCTTTTTTTTTTTTTTTTTTTTTTTTTTTTTTTTTTTTTTTTTTTTTTTTTTTTTTTTTTTTTTTTTTTTTTTTTTTTTTTTTTTTTTTTTGGTACTGAGAATTGGACTCAGAACCTCACACTTACCAGGCAGGTGTTGTGCCACTGAGATACATCCCTGGCCCTCAGACATCTTTTTTTATGCTGATTTCATTTCTTTTTAACAGATAACTAGGAGTCAAATAGCTAGATATATGGTGTCAGTTTTGTTTTTAGTTTTCTGTTGACCTCTCACATTACTTGCCATCATTGATGTACTAATTTACAATTCCAACAGTGTATAAGGATTTCTCCACGTGCCTCCTCCTCATCATCACCATCATCTTGACAATAGTCATTCCAACGGGGTAAGATGGATTCTCACTGCTAGGTTTAATTTGCGTATCTGTTATAACTGAAGGTCTTGAGAATTTTTTTCATATATTTGTTGCACATTTACATTTCTCTTGAGAGGTATCCAGATAATTTGCCAATTTGTGTTGGATTAAGATTTCTTCTGGTGTTGTTTTTTGAATTCTTCACTTGTTCTGGATGTTAGTCTTCTGTCAGATGAGTAGCTGCAGATTTTCTCTGACTCTGTTGTCTTTTCATTCATTCAATTGTGTCCTTAGCTATGTAGAAACTTGTAATTTAACATAATCCCACTTGTCAAATCTTGATTTGGAAACATCCTAAATGCCCGTCTGCTGAAGTGTAGATGAAAAAGATGTAGTATTTTTGTCCAATGGAGTACTACTTGTGGCTTTTATAGGTAAATGAATGCATCTTGAGACCATACTCATAAGTGAAATACATCAGACTCACATGTGTAAACATTGTATTGTCTCCCTAGTGTAAAAAACTGAAAGAGTAAATAAGATCCAAAATGTGCAATAGGTATTGTGAAAGGGAAAGGGGAAGAAACTGCTCAAAAGAAAATATATATGTATTAAATATGTATGTACATATATACACATATAGATATATATGACATATATGTGCAATGCATGATATATGAAATACATATGTTATATGATATATATGTGAAATATTTAGATGTATATGATAGACTAATCTCAATAAATTTATCAAAAATCTCAATTTCTTTCCTTCAGTATCATAGTCCTATTAAGAAAATTGTTGCCTGAGCCAACATTTAAAAGAGTTGCTTCTACATTTTCCATTAGCAGTCTCTGCATTTTGAGCCTTATATTAAGATCTTTTGTCAAAGTTGACTTTATTTTTAAACAAGCTGACATATATTGGTCTAGTTTTAATATTCTCCAGGTAGATATATAATTTACACAGCATCATTTGTTGTAGAGGCTGTCTTTCCCATGAATCATTTGCCTGCAGAGGCATGAGTTTATTTTAAAGACTGCTATTCTGCATATCTGTCTTTATGGCAATCCTATGCTGTTCTGTCTTTATAAACCTATAGCATATTGCAATAAAATGCAGACCACCTTTGATAGTCTAACCATTTTAATAGTATTTAACAATACTAATTCTCCCATTTCATAAACATGGGAGATCTTTGTCTACTTTCATCTTCCAATTCTTCCTTCAGTGTTTTGTATTTTTTGCTGTAGAGGTCTTAGATCTTAGGCACTTCATCGCTGCAACAAAATACTTGACACTCATAACTTAGAGAAAGGAGATTTATTGTGGCTTATAGTTTGTATAGGTTTCAGTCCATAGTCATCTGGCTCCATAGCAGAAGAGGAAGAGCTTGCTGCTCATCTTGTAGTGGCTGAGAAACAGAGGCCATCAAGAGGGAACCAGGAAGGGAGATACAACTTATCCACAGTGAGCTGCCTCTTCTGACCAGCATCCACTTTCAAAAGCCCTGCCTCTGAGCACATGAGAATTTAGGGGTACACTTACATGTAAAGCACAATTTGTTAAGATTATTCTTTTGTGTGTGTGTGCTTTTAGAGGCTGTAAGGAAAAGGATTAATTTTTCCTCAATGAATTTATGATTGGTGTGCAAAAATACTACTGAGTTTTGTATGCTGTTTTCATATTATATCTCACTGATGAATTTGTTCATAAGTTCTGATAATCTTCTGGTGGAGGATTGAGTATCTTATGTATGATCAAATCATCTGTGAACAGGTGTAATTTAACTTTGTTCTTTCCTACTTATGGCCTATAATCCTTTCTCTTGTCTAATTGTTCTAAAATTCAAAATACTGCATTGAATAAGAGTGGTCATTGTGGACAGTTTATCCTGCTTCTGATTTTCAATAAATATTTTGTCAGTTGTTACCCATCCAGCATCATATTATCTATAAGTCTGTGATATAAAGCCTTTATTTTATTGAGGTATAATCCTGCAGTTTCTCATTTATTTACAGATTTATCATAAAGGGATATTGAATTTTCTTAATGGTTTTTGCCATGTATTGAGATTATCTTAGTATTATTCCTAATTATGTCATGTATTGCATTTATAAATTTGTATATTTTGAACAATTTTTGCATTCCACTAATAAAATCAGTTTGGTCATGGTGCATGATCTTTTTGAATTCTTGTCGAATGCAATTTTTAAGGCATTTTAGTCAGGATTTTTGCATCTACATCCATTAGGTAAATTGGTTTACAGTTTCTGTAATCATGGTGATTGTTGTGTTCCTGTTAGGTTTAGATATAAGAATAATACCGACTGTATAGAATGAATTTGGAGGAATCACTTCCTGTTATGTTTCATGTAGCAGTGTGAGGAGCATTGAAACAAGGTCTTTAAATGTCTAATAAAATTCATCAGTGAATCCGTCTGCTCTCAGGCTTTCTTTTTTGCTTTCATCACTCTTTCAACCTTATTGGTTGTTATTAATCTATTAGACTTTTGATATGAACTTGGGTCAAATTTGGTAGGTCATATGCAGTCAATTTTTAAAATTTCTTCTAGATTTTCCAATTTATTTTTTCTATAATTGTCAAAGCATTCTCTAATGATCCTATAAATTTCAGCTGTATTTTTTGTAATATCACTGTTTTCAACTCTAATTTTACTTATTTGAATCTTCATTCTTGTTTGGTTAAGTTCACTAAAGGCTTGTCGGTTTTATCTTTTCAAAGAGTCATCACTTTACTTATTTACTTTTTCTAGTGGGGTTTATTATTTCTAGTGCACTTATGATTGTGTTTATCTTGCTTCCCAGTCTGTATGTGAGATTCCTGCACAGGAAGTCCCTGAATTACATATGAATTTTCCCAGGAGAATGTTTATAAGTGGATTTATTAGTAAGTCTGACAAAGTGAGTCTTATACACCTGTGACACAAATCTACACTCTATGCTGCACTGCAATTCCTAGCAGCCCCCTCCACATATTACTGTTTTTCTTCTTGCTTCTTGTATATTGGGCTCTGATTGAGCACTATTCTACTGTGTACTATCACACTGCACAGTAAGCACACAAGACAGCTTTGACAATGTCTATCAGACACATGAGCTATTTCTAAATTTTTTTTACATCTATGAATGTCCTTAATACTAGATTGATTTGTACCTGCTAACGTTTGCAACTCAAATGTTAATAAGTCAGGAACTTACTGTAAATATGTAATGCTCTTAGTAATCAAAATTAATTTAGGTTTTTGCTTATTTTGGAAGCCCTTTATTTATCCTTCCATTTTGAATGACAACTTTGCCTAAAATAATAATAAAGATAGGCAATTATTTTCTTTCAGGGTTTAAAATATATCATTCCATGCCAGGAATTCTGTTGTTACTCTGATGTGTGTGCCTTTATATATGTTTTAGGAATTCTTTCTTCCAGCTATTAACTTTATTTTTTCTTTGTAATTTTGTGGGTAACCTGGATGAAAAGGGACCTGTAAAGCGATGGGAAGAAAGCAAGTTTGCTGCTGCTTTCTTGTTACTTTGTTGCTTTTCTACATTCCTGTCTTCTGCCTGCCATGAACTATTTTTTCTCTGTACTGCCCTCTGCCGTGCAGCCCTGTCTCAGAGCCAGCCCACAATGAACAGAAACCTCTACCAACTGTGAGGTATGACAAATCTTTCCTGCTTTAACTTTGGTGTCAGGTCTTTTGTCTCAGTCTTGAGAAAAGTTAGTAAGACAGGAAGTTTAAATATAATGTGTTTTGCAGAAATTTTCTTTCTGTTTGTGCCTATTTATGTTTTTAAATGTCTGACATACCTAAATGTCTGTATATTTCTTAAGATTTTGGACATTGTCAACTATTATTTAACTGAATAGATCTCCTATGCTTTAAACCTGTATCTTTTTTCCCTCATACATTTCAAGTCTATGTAAATTTGCCCTTTTATTAATCATATACATATATATTTTCTCCTATTCCCTCTTTTTTATTTCTTATAACTGAATGCCTGTGATAATTTATCTATGTCAAAATTAGGTGATTTAATCTCTTGTGAGACTTCAACTGAATTTTTTATTTGACTTACTATTTTTTTTTAATTTCTCTTATGGTTTGTGCTTAGATGTTCCTCCAAAGCCTCATGCAGTCATGGGGGCAGGCATTTTTGGAGGCAGCTAAATCTAGAGTTTGTGATTGATTATGGTCCAATGCTGGGATAAAAGGTATAAGTGCTACAGCTGCACTAGGGCGGGTAGCTTGCTTACAATATGAGGGACAGAAAGAACTCTCTCTGTCTGTCTCTCTGTCTGTCTCCCTGTCTCTTTCTCTGTCTTTGTCTCTCTCTATCTCTCACTCTCTCTCTCTGCATCTATCTCCCTCCCTCCCTCAGCAATGAGAGAAAGGGAACCAGGACAATTTTCAAATTTTTTCTGGCTTTATTTTAGAGTCTTTCTTTTTATTGAGTTGTTCTTTCATACCTTGCATTAGTTTTCATTACTCGGCTGTTGATTTGCATCTTCTTTGAACTCATTGACTATGTTTAATTTATTTTCTCAATTCTTTGTCTACCATTTTGCTTTCTTTTGTATCTTTGAAGTCAGCAGAAAGTTAAGAACTTTTTCTTGAAAGAGTTTTGTTACTTAGTCATTTTTATTTGCTATGTTTCTATGTTAAGATTTTTGTATCTGGTGGAATGGAAATCTCTTCATTTATATAAGACCTTCTTAACTACTTTTAATGTTTCCTGGACTAGTGTGTGTGTGTGTGTGTGTGTGTGTGTGTGTGTGTGACATCAACTTTACTTTCACTTAGACTTCATAGTATAGTTTTCCATGTTGCTTCTCTGAATGTGATTAGCAGGTTTTGACACAGCAGAGTCTCAGAGCCTGAGCCATCTGGCTTCTCTATTCTCTGTAGATCTTACAAGAGTGGGAGTCAGTCTCTTTGGTAGCTCAAAAGATATGATGCAAACAGCAGAAAATATGGGATACATTCTGTGTGGTTACTCTCCCTGACTTGTCAGCTATATCCAATCAGGTTATGCAAATGATCTATGCTGTTGTCTTCCTTTACGGCAGTGTTCATAAACTTTGTGTTGCTTCTCTCTGTCGTTGCTATGAAGGTAAATGTCTGAGAGTGAGTTTGTAGATTTTCTCCAGCCACACATATTTGGTTTTAGGTGGTTTCCTGGTGCTTTTTTCTCTGTTACTCCTTAAGTAGAAGTATCTGCCAAGCTTTTTCTGGGTTTGGGTCATGGAGTGGACTAAAATGCAACTTGTCTCTGCTGGGTTGGGATTACAGCTCAGTAGCAGAGTCTCTACCTGAAGTCTTGAAGGTGTTTGATCAGTTTGATTCCTGGTGTCACATAGAAAGAGAAAGACAAACAGTACAGTTTTTAAGAGAGATTCCTGTCGAGCCAATCTTGGCCTGATTTGCAAAATCCAGACAGACTGTCAAAACACATTCCACTGCCATGAAATTCAAACTACTAAGTTGAAATGTGCTGTGTAGGTGAATAGCACACTTCGGACATGTATCCACATCCTACCCAGCACTGCAGTACAAGCAGAGTGAAAAGTATACTTAAATAAGAATACTCCATGTACTTCTCAGCTACTGAGAACTTCTGCTGTGCCCTGCTTATGTTCTTGGTTTCCCATATATGAAATTTTAAAGTTGAATCTTACTACTCACTGTGGTTACCTAAGTTATTGAATTGTCAGATCTTAATTAAAAGTATTGAATTAATGTTTTCTGGATTTATGAATGAAAGGGATTCTTTGACATTATATATATATATATATATATATATATATATATATATATATAGTATTGACCAGACATATGTGGTTTGGTTAATGCAATACAAAGAAAAAGGTGTGTTTTTCTTAATGTTGACAATTAACATTTCTCTCGGTGTTCTTTCACTTCTGTTTCATGAGTAGATTCACATGAGTACTAGGGGCATGTATGTGTCAGGGTGTATATTGTAGTTATGTGAAGTTTCCGAGTAATTTATTCTGTTCTATGTTTTAAATTCTAGTAGGTCTGAGAAGTAATTTGAAAACTGGTTACATAATTTTATGGAGATTTGCTATTAACTATTATTTCATACATACAGGTTGTGTTTATTCTATATTGCACTCAATTAAAATTTTCTAGTTTTTAAAACTTCAGAAGGTAATTAATACATTTATGATAATTTCTTAATTAGATAAGCAAGCTCCTTTTTAATATTTTCCTTAAATATGTTTCTAAGTATGCATACCAAATTTGACCTTGAATAATGATTTCTAATATATGACATTCAGTTTTTTGAGAACTAGAGACATAAAGATCATTCGTATTCCGAGTAAGTAACAATTTCAGGCTTTCTTATTATATTTTCCAGGAGAAGCCTGAGTTCTCATAAACTATTGTAATAAGTAAATCATTATCAAAAAAAGGATATACTAGATTATGAAATTAGCTCTTAATTTTATTTCTGCGATTTTCAATATTCTTTGATTTGAATCACAGACAAGCCATTTCTGTGTTTCACTTTCAGTTGTACACTTAGCCACAAAGTGAATTTGCAGTCAAGAGTCATAGAAGCTAGGAAATCAGGTTGCTGACAACACTTTATGATGATATATTTTCTGTGTTACATCTTTCCTAACTACCAAATCAATGCAACATGTTTTTGAAACATAGTTTCAAATTAAGAAATAATATATGCAATAGAGATAAATGATAAAGTATGGATAAAAGTAAAATCCAGGTATATGGATTATTCTACTTTTTAAAATTATTTCACATTGACATTCTGACTAGAGACTCAAAACGACATTTGAAAAAATTTAGAAAGGAGTTCAACTCTATATTTTATCATATCAATTTGGAGATGATATAAATATTTGAAACTTTATATGAAATATAACCGTTATTTAAATAAATTCTATTTTTCCTACAAGTTTGAGGAATAGATAGAAAGAGGATTTTTTGTTTATTTTAAATAATTTTTTTATATTCAGATAATCACTAAAGGAAAAATTTCTTGCAAGAGTGAATTTAATTCTCAAACCTGAGAATTTAGTTGCAGTAAATTGTTCACAAGAATCACAACCCACATTATATCTTTCATTACCTTAAGAGAAAAGTACAATTTCTTTGGGCTACAGGGCGGACATGCTCAGAGATTTGCTTGTCACAGGTATTTCTTACCTGGAACATGTGTTTTATTAAATCAGAGGTTTAAGTAAAATTATTTGTTCTCTTACTCTTTATTCTCCTCCTTTTAATATTTCTTTCTGAAGGAAAATATTCTCTCTTATTGAATGTAGCTGAATATATAGATGGAGAATATTGGCATGTAGCATTCATTATAGTGTTCTGAGAACTCTAGGTCTTACAAACAAAACAAAACAAAGCAGAAAATAATTCTACTATCCCCAAATTTCCTAATTTCAACTGTTCTAATGTAACCACCGATCACTTGCATGAAATACTGGAAGCCTGAATTCCAAAAGAAAGGAAGAGAACTCATGTTTTCATTAATTTAATAAAATGAACTACAGCAGCAAACTATTCAGAACTTACATGTGTCAGTTAGTAAAGCCCCAAAATAAACTTGCAAAATTCATTAGAGCTATGAGAATCCCATTCTGCATGCAAGCTATGTGTTAATCCCTGGTGCTTTCATTTAGTACCATCGTTATTACACATAATGCTTACAGGTGCTCTAAATCATAGATTTTTATAAAGTCATTTGGAAGATCCCTAGGCATAGACTTATTTTACATTTATTTAAGATAGAAAAGCAGAAATGTAAGTGAATAAGGTACTAAAGCTATGTAAGACCTTCAGTTCTTTCAGTCCCTTTGAAATTCATATGTCTCAATAGCAATAGTGCTTTCCCCTCAATGCACAATTGCTGATACACAAGTTTTGTAAAGGTCAGGTGGTAAATGCATTCAGGTTTGTGGGCCATATACGTCTGTCTCAAACACTCAAATATGCTGCTCTATAAGGAAAGAAATTGTAGAACACACACATATATACACACAAGAATATGGTTTATTGCAACAAAACTTTATTTATAAACACTGGATTTTCAATTCCATATATTTTTCACATGTCATGGAATATCTTTTGACTTTTCTCCTAGCATTCAAAATCTAAAAACCACTCTTGGCTGTGACCTCTTGAACAAGCAAATGGCCAGATTTATTTCAAGAGTTAGTCTCAGTGTCTTGAGCTTTATCTTTATGAAACACAGATAGGCAAATATGGGATAAAAAAATTTACTCAAAATGTTCTACTTTGACTTTGAAATTTTGTTATGAATTTTCACAGACTTTATCATGTACATAATTTGACAGTATTGTATTAAATTATCACGTACTTCTATGTTTACATGGCAATCTTGTTTATAAACAGATCGCTATGCTATTAGACATGGCTTGCACATAATTTTTTCTTGTTTTAATTGTATTTTATTAATATATGTTTGCTACACATAATGAACACATTCATTTCAGGAATCGGTACATGTATATATAGGATTTTGACTCATTTTACTTCACTTTTCACTCTACTGCCTCCCCTCTCCATCTGTCCCTAGATCTCCCTCCCATCTGCAAAAAGTCTAGCTCCCTGCTACCTCTATTCTCTTTTATGGTCCCTTAATTTTTGCTTAAAAACCACTTATGCTTCTTAAAATAATTAAATAAACATACTAAAGTGAACTAAGGAATTACAAGAAAGCTAAATGATATGTCTTGTAATTATACTCATCAGACACTTTCTTTCCTTAAAGATATGAAAAAAATTTATATAGACTGGAAATTAACATTTTCCAGTAAATTTCCTTGAAGTGGTTGTATGTGATGAATTATTTTAATCCTCTGGGAACACATGTTTGTCTATAAGACAGCTAACATCTGCTTTCTTAAAGATGCTCTTACTGGGATTCTTTGTTTGGAAATGTGTATTGATTTGACTTTAGCTGGATCTGAAGTTAACTTGCCAATAAATTGCACATTTCTTTCTATAGGAATTTAGATAAAATTTCTTAGTGTCTATAATTACTACTTACACCTTAGTAAATTTTCATAATTAGAGTTTTAGTATATAAATAGTAGTCTTTAGCTATGGATTTGTGCATTCATCTTAATTCGAAAATATGTGGAAAGTAAACTAAGGGGTCTTGTCAGAGTACAGAAACATCCTTCTTTAAAATATCTTGGGCAGGCCGAGGTTATAACTCAGCAATATAAGCACCTGCCTGGTGCAAGGTGAGTGAGTTCGATGCCCAGTTCAAAAACAAAACAAAACAAAAAAGGTAAAATATCTTGGACAGTCAATATAATTGTATCCTAGAAAGCTGAATTAGAAAAGTATGTGTGTATATACTTTCTCTTATAAAATGTATCTGATTAAATACAATATAGAATAGTTATTCTTCATATATGAATATTTTTAAATTTCAAATGAACTGGTATAATTTAGAGAACTGAGATATGTTTTAAATATGACATATAAAGACATCTATGCAGTTCAAAGTTTTAAATATAAAATATTCATTTAGAATATATTTCTAAACCCATTTCACTTGTGCTGAATTTTAATGATCTTAAAATTGGTATCTTTAAAGTAAGTCAGTATAAAAACTAATTATTTCAATATTTAAAATTTCAAAAAGTATTCAACCGAACAATTTTAATTAACATTAAACTAAAGAAGTACTTACTGTCATATTAGGTCGTCCCATACAGCTTTATTGAAATCAATATAACTAGGAAACAAATATAATAAAGAAAACCAGTAACTGCTTTAATACATTTCCTTTTTAATTTGTTTCCTGGCAGAATTGTGATTTTTGTATTTCATTGAATTACTATGTTATTTATCCAGCAACTCTGTAAAGACAGAAGAGGATAAGCCTGTTTTCTTTGACCTGGAAACCAGGGCTTCCTTTCTTGATTCTTTGCCTGAAGTGCTCTTCTCCCAAGCAATCAATGTGCCACTTCAGTTTCTTACTCAGAATCATGTTTTCCATTCCACACTTAAATGTCACCTTTTTCAAAACAACACTTTCTAATTACTTTCTGAATTATACAGCTTGCAAGTTAGACTAATTTTCCCCCCGACGCTACTTTATTTTTCTCCAAAGTAGATACCATCATCTAATAAACTAAATGATTATTTGTTTAATAATTTGCCTTCCTCCCAAGAACTTAAGCTCTATTAGGTCTGAGTCACTTTTTATTTTCTACTTTTTGTCAGTCCTTGGAACAGTAGCTAGGATCTAGTAGTTGCTATATAAATATTTGTTGTGGCAAAAATTTTTAAAACCCACAGAAAGTACAACACAAGGAATGAATGCAAATGCAAACCATGAAATTTATTAATTATATTGTACATTTATTGGCTTACCAATTGTTACAAATGTGAACCATTAGCATAGATAGAACTGAGGAATCAGATAAAAAAGCATATTACAAGGAATTTCTGAAATTTCAGCCTAAATTTCTATAGATTAAAAATTGCTCCAAAATAAAAAGTCTGCTAATTAAAAAGAAGAGGGAGTGCAGAAGAAAACAGAAATGCAGGAGACAAAAGTGAAGGACAAGTAATAGACTGGGAGGAACACAGGAAGGCCACTGAGTTCGAAGTTGGTGTGTTATGTTGTTAAATATGACCTGTGATAACTATGACTCATACTTGAAGAAGTGCTTGAATTCTTCATATTCCTAGCAGGAAGTAGAGGGCTTACAGTGTGTGACACGGCAGAGTCACAGGTGGGTAGGCGGTATGTAGGAAAGCTGAGTGGCAGAGTGTAGTGCCTCAAGGCCAGCAGCAGTGGTGTTCTGTCATCATGCCTAGGACTGAGGAACGCTCAGAAGGAGCTGTGCAAACACTGTGGAGGGGTTCAGACAACCTGAGCCCACAGCACATGGGGGCGCCAAGCTCATAAATGACCTTAGCATGTTGGGTCGTTTCCTCCAGTATTCTGCTGCTTTCTTGTCCAAAACAAGCAGCCAAGAGCCTCAGGGAGCGTTGGCGGCTGGCTTCCTGATACATACTGTAGAAGAGGGTGCAGTATTTATGCTGCTGTAGACAGTTTGTTTCACACTCAGAGAACTTTTCTCACAGCTCCTGTATCCTATACTCAATTTAATGAGCATCTTATTTTTAACTGCTTATCTTTGAAAAGACACAGGTTTTTGAAGAAAAATATCTTAAGAAGACATTTTTGAAACCTTAGGTAAATGTTAGGCCACATAACTTCAAAATAAGACTTTATTTCATGTTCTCAAAAGGTGTATATTTTTGTATGTGTATATTCCTCTATACTTTCACCCCCACTTTGGTTAACTGATTTTCAAATATTACCCCTTATGCATGATTTGCTAAATTAGTATCCTATAAATTGTGTTATCTTTTCAGATCTGGAAAAATAAATTCTTCTCTGAGTAGCCATCTATGAACTACGGTGTTTCTGCAAAATGCCTCTCTCGCTCTTCTGAGCATAATACTTTAACTCATAGCAAATTAATATTGATTGCAGTCCGAAGTAAGTTTCTGTATATCACATTCTTCATGATTTACTAATATCAATTATTTTAACTTGTGTTACACTCCTTTTCCCCACTTGCTTATCATTTTCCTTCTTACAGTACAATTTTTACTACTGCTACTACTAATAATTATAACAATAATAATGGTGATGACAAGCATGATAGTAACAGCAGTTGTGGTTCTACATAATTTTAAGAATTAGGTTATACAATTCCACTGGCTTTAGTTACCATTATTGTCAGATATTTACAGAAGAGGAAGACTGAAACAGACTATACTAAGTACACTGCTGAGTTCACCAGTGTATAGTAGGGAAGGAATTGCAAGCATGTACTGTGGCATCTAAGTCCACTACACAAACTCATCACTGTTAGTAAAATATTTTCATACTTCAATGAAATTCTCTACTATTGTTAACTAATTTACCCCTAACTGGAAACTAGAATTGTCCACCAGTTTTCTCAGTTTGTAAGGATTAGATTGAGACTGTCTTTTTTAGACTATGTTTTGGGATATAGTTTTGTGAATTTATAAGATTAGAATTCACAAAGCTTCAATAACTTTTGACCTTGTAAATAAAGTATCCTTCAATATTTGATTTCAAAATTATTGTTTTTATTCCTGTTCACCACAATTCTTGTTATACAATACTTCAATAATTGAAGGAAAACACAAAAATTGTGGAAATATGGAAAATGACACATAGAAGAGTTAAAAACTTTGATGAGAATATACTGCTTAAGAAATTCAAGAATATAAATGCATATAAAATAGCTTCTGTATTTAAAAACTTTACAATATGTCTGAAGTATTTCAAGAAGGAAATGATTTAAAAAATCAGTAAAAGATCAATTTTAGTTGAAGAGCTTAGGTAACAGAAATTCCAGAAACATGAAATTTGTCTGGGAAATGAAGTCAAATTATTAATGGAGAAGTGGAAGGAAAAGCAATAAAATAAAAATAAATGAAATAAATGGAAAGGAAAACAATTATTTTGGTGACAAAAATTATACAGTTACAGATTTGATAGATTAGGAGGAGAAATAGTGAAAATAGTTAAATAGAAGAGTAGGAGTAAAGAAAAATAGAGAGCAGAAAATAAATATAAAAGAGAAAAAGATGTTCATGACTATGCACAATTGCAACTTTGAAAAAAAGAGCACATAAAGCTTACAATGAATACAGAAGAAAAAAATCAAGAAATTGCTAAAGTCTATGTAAACTGAACAAAGACTTTTATTTCCATATTCAAAGAAGGCAGTTGGACTCAGAGACTACAAGACAAATGTTTTCATTTCAAGATAAATTTTGTTTAAAATTTATTGAATTTCTTGATAAGGATTTATCTGATTATATAGGCAAGGAAGTATACATATAAGTAACAACCTACAACTGTAAAAAGATTCATCAATAAAAACAATCACTGAGTATTGAAAAATGACAGAAGTTTACATGGAAATATGTTACAAGAAATTTAAGTCTCAATAGACTCTGAGAAAAATTGCATGAAAGAACAATTTAGACAGAAAAACTAATTATACAATAAATAATGGTGTCTATAGTAAGCAACAAAGAAAGAAAAAAATAATAACCCAAGCACACTAATTAGATTCTTCCTTAACACAATTATTTTTATAATTGTGTATATATTTCATTCTTCATTTCATGTTTACATCTTTTTGTAAATATAGATGATAATAATGAGCTGCAAAGTAATTTGTCATTATAGTTAATGGTGAGGCATATGAATTCTCATTAATATAAAGAACAAGACACTATACTGACTACTATTATTATATAAATTATAGAAGTGCCAGTCATTTATGTTCAATTAAATTTGCAATGCTACAAAAATTGGAAAGGAACCCTTTCACAGGAGATATAACACAGAATGTGCTCATGAGTTAATAAGGATTTGATATTTATGAAATTTTCTTCTGATATTTCTTTTTGCCGGGAATACTTCTTTGCATGGATGATCTGATTTGAATTTCTTGATTCTTTACCACAACTAAGCATAGAAAGAAGTCAACAGTTATCATCTTAGGTGAGTGGTTGATACTATAGTTATTAAGGTCGTCTTTCAGACAACCTGTGCTTTGCCAGTGTATAGTGGTTGCAATTTCATGCATCATTTGTTTTGTTTATATTGATTCATTTTGTCAGGACTCTTTCTTTGCCCTTTTTGTATTCAAGTTTCAATTACATTATCTCATGATGGTTGTTTTTGTTAACTATTGAAAGAATTGCAAACCTGTAATGTCCCTGATGGTTATTGTTCTAATGAAGAAAGTAAGTTTAGTTTAATTTCTCTAGAGATAGATTACTGTATTGTCAGGGAGAGATTAAATACACACATAGGTAAAAATGTACATCAAAGAGTAAAATACAAAAGAAATTCAGTAAAATATTTATGTAATGAATGAATAGCAATAAATAATTTACCTATGTTAAAAATCTTTTAGCAAATATAATTATTATGGTTTGAATTTCAAATGACTTCAGAACTCATGTGCCAAGAGCTTGGGAAGCAGCTGATGGGCTTTTGGAAGAGTGAGTGCGCCACAATAAAGATAACGATGCGCAATATTGCAAGCCTTGTCAAGTTTCTGTCGTCCGATTTTGTAAACCTGCAATGTTACTGCAGTGTATTTACTCTAGTCATTTGTTTGTCTCTTTTGCTTGTTGTTTTTGTTTTATATGTCTTTTTTTCTGTTTTTTTCTTCGCTAAAATAAAAAAAAAATAAATAAATAAAAAAATAAAACAAGGGCTCTAACTTTATCAAGTGGATTAGTTCATTGATGAGACCATAATTTACTGAAGATATAGGAAGGTTACGAAAAGAGGAGGTAAGACCTACAGGCAGGGAGGGGAGAATGGAAGCATAATTGGAAGCTATATTTGCTCTGTTTTTTTTCATTTCCTTCTGCTTCCTATTTCTATAAGGTAAGTAGCTTTTCAGTGCTGTATCCTTCTACCACGATGTCTCTCCCTCGTCACAACACTGAAAGCAATGTAGCATGTTGGCCCTCGAATGAAATTTTGGAAACCAGAAGCTAAAGATTGTTTTTCCCTTTAAACTATTTATGTCACAAATTTTGCCTTAACAACATAAAGCCTACCACACAAAAATGGAATCGTTGCATTAATAATCGCAAAAAAAGAAAAGTATATGCCAAAATAAAAGAAAAAATGAGAAAAGCTTAAACTATGTGAAATTATTGTTTTGAGAAAGATGATTTGTCTAGATGCACTCATAAAGCATGGCATTTCCCTGCTGCTGATAAAAATACTACCAACTGCATGCTGGTTCCCAGTCTTTCAATGGGCCTGAGCTTTGACCACAGGGAAAATTCTTCCTAAGTTTATCTTTCCTTACAGGATCTGCCTATAGTCTCAACTAGCTAGCATCAGGATACAAATGTGTCACTTTTTTGCAGCCTTCTGATACAAATACATGGTCCTATTTTAGCACCTGGGCCATCATCAAATCAATGGCAGCCCTACTTGTATTATGCACTGCTTCTCCTGCACAATTCCTTAGAATTTATCACACAGTTACAATTATGCCTTTTGTTCTACTCTCATTGGAGTACTCCAGACTGAAGTTCCTTTCTTCTTTGGGGTTGAGCACGTGCAGTTGAATACCCAGAAGAAGCAGTAGCTTCATTTACAAGTACTCTTTATAAATGTCCAGCTTTAGCTCCATCAGAATTTACCAAAAGACCCCTGACTTCAGAAGCTATCATATACTTCCTTCATTTAAATACAAATATATTTCCCTTCAATACTAGCAAGAAATATAAGACTGAAACAGGATCCCAGGTGCAAAACCTGAGCTCCTAGAGTATATATTGATATAAACTTTAAACCAAATTCTTAAACATTTCAGGCTTTCTATTCCTTTAATAGTCAAATAAAATAACTTTCACATGTGTCTGAGGAGATCTAGGAACTGTTGATATGGGATACATTTTATAGGCAGAATAAAGAATTTTGCTGTTGGCACGTAGCTGAGAAGGCAGCTCAGTCTGCTTTGGGAGTAGAAGATCACAAAAGGAAACACATAAATTAGATTCTGAAGGAATGTGGAAGAATAATCAAAGTTTTACATTGACTTTTATGCTGAGAAAACCTTGCTATCTCAAGGGCAAACAGTAAACTTAGGGTTTTTTTTTTTTTTTTGGTTCAAATTCCAGTAAGTTATAGATTTTTACTATATGTGAAACAATAATGTGATTTAAATATGGAAAAATATTTTGAAGCTGATAATTTAAATGTAAATGTATAAAATATATGAATATTATTTGCTACCTATTACAAATTTTATTTTTTATATTTAAAACTGAAATGATACGCCAACTTTCTGCAGGTTAGCGCTAGTCCATGGATTAAAACAAGACAGGAAAAAAAGATACAGAAACCTTTTGATAAATATATAGTCATAAGAAATTCAAGGTATTATCGTTGCATTTTTGCTTTAAGCATGTTAGTATTATTAACACTTTCATGATTTCAGAGTATGTTTGTAACCAACTGTAAGACTCTGTGAAGTCAATAGCATAGGAAAATAAGAAAAATTATAAGAAAGCAAGTTTTCTGATAAAAAGATTGTCTTGTTTCTTGTCATGTTCTCTGTGCATTATAGTATGAATTAAATACAGTTGTTGCTTGATAAATATTTGTTACAGTACTAAAAACTTGCACATGTATATAAGATATAAATATATGAAGCATTAATAAATGAAATATATATATATAAATGATAGAATTATATTTTAAATGCATTGGTAAATATATGAAACAAAAGATTTCATTTAATTTTAAGGGCAATATGAATATGCAAGTATATACATGTATATGTGTATATATGTGTATATGTGTATATATGTGTATATATACATTTAATACAAACATTTAAACATATATATGTGCGTACAAACATACACATTCTCATTTCCATTGCTTCACTTAATACAAATACTTCAATACCGATTTTACACATTTGATGGATTGTATTTCTTCTGACCACAGTGAGAACTATGATTTATAAAACTGTGAATTTTAGTGAGAGAAATAGTGGATGAGTTTTTGTTTTGTTTTAGTTTGATTCTTGGTTTTTGAGACATGGTCTTGCTATGTAGTTCAGGTTAGTCTTCAACTCACTATGTAGCTTGGACTGGCCTAGAACTTGTGGTGATCCTCCTACCTCAGTCTCCCAAGTGCTGGGATTGTAGACCAGTCCCACCAAACCTAGCAACAGTGGACAATTAAAAGAACCCAATCATGCTATAGCATATACTTTTATTCATATCAGTGTGAATATGAAACTTAAAAGTCCTAAAGTTTTATAATCAACATTAAATCATACATATTGAATTTACACTGCCTAAGTACACATTAAATACAATTCTGTGTCTTGTGCAAGCAGATTTTCATGTTTCTGATTGAAAGCTAGAAACATTAGGCATAGGTTTACAACTTTCAATTCACTGATTTTCTGTAAATACTCCTGATGTTCCATTTAGTGAAATAATGAAATATATCTCCACAGGTGACAATTTAAAGAATAATATAAAGTATATAATTTTAAATTATATATCTATAGAATATATAATAAAGAATATATATAATATGTAATGCATTACTTCTTATATACTATATACATGCACACACACACATATATATATAGACAGAGAGAGAGAGAGAGCACTGAAAACTGTATACACACTTTAGGAAAAGAAAAATGATGCATTTTTAACAGTTAGTGTTAGCCTTCATGTGAAAACCCAAGAGGATGTCATGTATCATGGAAAATCCACTACACTGTTGGTGCTTAGAGAAGAAATTGAAAATGCATGTGCAGCAATCTCAGTGACCAAGGTTACCCAAGGAGCATTTCACAACACTAATACATCTCTGGAAGCTAATGACCAACACTCTGAGCACCTCTTATAATTGTAGAGGCCAGAGGTAACATGTATTAATCTTATAAAGTCTCAATAAATTTAGTATTAAATGTTTATACAATTTTTCTTGTATATATATGTGGTTCTCATTACATGCCTGGTTAGATCAGTTGACAGTGGGGACATTGGGGACAGGCCATCAATTAGAAGTGTTGTGTTAGATTATGCATTCAGCATTGTAAACATCTAAATAACATGATTCAAAAGAGTTAGCTACTTGTCTACACATTTGATGGAAAATTTGATGAATATCAACATAGGAATCATTGAATTCATAAAGAGTTCATCCTAGTAAAACAGTCTGTTAAACATTTATATTGCTTCCATTCCTTTGCCCACAGTGGGGGGAAAAATGTTTGAATTATCTGACAGTTACTGATGAAAGTATTTCAAAGATTTTGGCTCTGTGTCTGTGAAAGACAAATCATTTTCCAGGAATATGATTTACACATGCTTCCTCCCTATGGATTGACAGCAGTACAGACACTGCCCACAGCACAAGATGAAACCTGTGTTTTGGACACTCAATTTATGGATGTCTTTATTCTAGCTGTGACTTGACATGTACAAGAGTACCTGAAGAGAGTGTGACAAGATTACCCGAAATTCATCACAAGTGTACCCGACAAGTCAAGGGTACCTGAAAGCTTAGTGTGTTACTAACCTATTTTCTCTCATCCTTGTTTGCAACATATGTTTTTTGACAATGGCACTATGATTAAAAAAACAAAAACAGTTTATCCTTTGGCAGATCATTCCCAATTGTATTTTGCCAATGCAAGTCACAAGAGGGAGACAGGAAAGGAAGATGAAATAGGAAGGAATACTTTCTATTAGTTTATAAATTGTTAATTTCAGCTTCATTTTAATGGCAATTTCTCTACCACAGGCAGGTGGCCTAGTTTTCATTTTTTTAAAAAAATCTCCAGGGATCAACTTCACAATAATCTTTTGAGATATTTCTGAGCAATGCCCTCTTACTGTATTTCAGAGTCTCCATTTCAGAGAAAGTCTATAAATTTGTGAGAAACCAACTCAATGGATTGTGTCTCATCTAGAGGCATCTAAGCATTTTTCTGGGTGATTCTCCTGCAAGAATCTAGCCTCTAACTAACCCCTGCCTCTTTCCTGTGATTCCAAAACCTTAGATGCCATAGCTAATTCGGGGAAATGTCATTTCCACTATGCCTCTGTTTTTCCCTATACCGTGTCATTCCAATTTCTGTTAAATATATTTGATTAACTTTATAGTTGAAATAATTTGTATTGTTTCTGTCTTCCTGTTTTGACCTTAGTTGACATGAATCACCTGTCTATTAGTTCGTTAGTAGGAGCTGGCAGGGTGCAGAGAGATTAGAGGTCATAATGAAATCCTGTATTTTGTATCTGAGAAAATGTCCGAGTATCTTTTCTTTTGCTGTTCTAGAAGAAATCTTTAAAAGACATCTTTCTGACCTGTAATCTGTCTTTCCCTGTGTTTTTCAGGAGGGGAGGTAGTGCTACAGATACATTTTTGGAGCATTAATTGCATATGTTACATACCTATGTTCTTTATTTATCAATTTATATGAGTATTAGTGAATTGAAAATCAGTAAAAGAGCTAAAAAATGTGATTGATGTTATTACTGCATTTTAATGCGAGTTTAACCGATTTCATATATCAGGAAGCAATTCAGAGACTACAAAAGGAGGTTTCTTGGTCAAATTACACAACAAAAACCTGGCCAGACTTGAAATTTTTTCAAATACTGACACTAAACAATATGACAAACAAAGCTGTTTTAGAAGAGTTTGAAATGAGAATTTCTGGTAAAGTATTATTCAATATGACAAGGAGAAACCTTAAATCATCTGTGTTATATGGCAGTCGACATTCACACATATTGTTGGGATTGAATGCCAATTGCCATGTTCTGGCTAGCAAGCCCTGTTAGAAAGATGAATGAAGACACAAGACAAAATTATGTTTTGTGTGTGTGTGTGTGTGTGTGTGTGTGGTCTTCACTGGAAAGGAGTGAAGCTCTGAACAGATTTAAACCTGTAGACTTACTGAGGAACAACAAAAGAATAGAGTTCTGAACACAGATGTTTGTTTTAGGTAGCAAGACAGGCAAGCAAGGCATGGTGACCCTCCGACTGAACAATTATCTTTCCCCATTGTCCCTTTGGGAACTTCCTCGTTTTCCTCATAAGGTCCATCTCTCCATGAGTTGGCAAAGCGTTCCATCTTTGAAACGCTCTGGCTCCTTGGAGTTAGCAGTCTCCACCTCATGAGTAAACCTGAGCAGACCCTGACCTGTTAGGTGTCACAAGAAACTTCATAGACAATGTCTACGTATGGCAGACAGTGTATAAGAGTAGATTTTCAAAATAAATAATCTATAATACTTTCGTCCTTGAATTTATTCTTAAGAAATAGAATCTTAGGGCTGGCATATATACTCATTATATGTGGATGCAGTATTTAAGTAACATGTAATGTTCAGATACATTTCAAGATGGTGATACATTGGGTCTGGGTGAGGAAAAGGCATTGGTCACAGAGGAGGTGGAGGTCCACAAAAGTAAGTGGATTACATTAAGCTCCTCTCCTTGATTTGAACAAAGACACTTCAGTGACTTGAAGGAGAAGTTTGTCATGTTGACAAAGGGAAAAAGAGATGCTAGAAAGAGTCTCAGAGTAACCAAAATAGCACATTTAAAAGCTGGAAATTAGTTTGACACTTCTATAGGATATAATGTCCTAGGAAAAGTTGAAGGAGTATAATCTAGTTTGGAAATAGATTAAGAAGTTTAAATATTGAAAAGATGAGAGAAATGAGAAATTGTGGAAAAATGCAAACATGGGAATAAAATAATCTCGAAATGAGCTTATGGAAGCAGAAAAAGAATTTATGCAATTAGTTTAGGGGTTTATGAGAAAGAAATTGAATTTAAGAAGATACAAAACTAGATGGTGACATGATGGAAGTTAAGAGATGTATTTCCAGGTTACCTATGAAAATAACTCTTAAAATGGAATGTCTGGAAGCTGTTGTCCTCTGGTTTGCATAACTAAGTGCTATAAACTGAGCTGAAGATTTAGTAAGGTCTATTTTGGAATAATGGCAGGAGGAAGACA
Organism: Dasyprocta punctata; assembly: GCA_004363535.1. NCBI lineage: Eukaryota > Metazoa > Chordata > Mammalia > Rodentia > Dasyproctidae > Dasyprocta > Dasyprocta punctata. Next base: position 29,876 of record RJWM01021008.1, read on the forward strand.
ATTTTAGTATTCAGTATGTTGCATTTAAATGTTTTCTACCTTTTGTGTACAAACACTGTAACCCACAATGAACCTATGATGCAGATTTAAAGGAGTGTAAGATATTCAGGTTAGAATATGTACCAGTGAGTTCGTTTATATTTAGCATCATGTTGAACTAACCAGTTAAGAGGTTATTCCTAGGAATACACATACAATTTGAAAAGAAGAGGATTATAGAGAAATCTAGGGAATACTGATATGTAATAACCTATGCAGACAACTCAATCCAGACTCTATCAATCAACTATCTTTTTAATATTTCATAAGAATTTAAGTTAAAAGAATACACAAGATAGATAATTATACTACTGATCTCTGTTAATTCATCAAAAAGAATGGTTTGTGCTTTTATTATTTGATCAGTTTTTCATGCCTATGTCTTATAATCTGAGCAACAAATTAGAAGATAGCAATATGCAATATATTAATCATTGTTAACCTCCTATTAAGTTGTTTTGAAATTGTGTATCATTGTTTTTGTTCTTTTTCATTTTAAAATTAAAAAATTAAAGATCAGTTTTCTCAACTAAAAAAATGAATACCTTGGTGTGTATATTGTGTCGTATCTATGTAATAAATTTCCATATAGCATTGAAAATACATAAAAAAGAATACCTTCATGTTACATAGACTCTAAAAGAATAACAAATTATTCAAAACATATCCCCAAAGTTAACACACAGTGTCAATTTAATTGAAATACATAAATATTTATTTAAAAGTCACTAATATCCAACAATACTTTATGATCTATACTTTGGGATTTTTTTCTTATTGATAAACCTAGTTTTTTTTTAACTGTGTATGTTCACTATATATTTAGTTTTAAAACTGAAGCATTTGTAAATTATTTCAAATATCATTTAGATTATTAATTTAAATGACAATGTATTTGAATGACATTGTCAATCACTTGAAGACATCCTGTTGACGTCTTTTGAGGTTATATAATGCAGAAACATCCTTTTGTGTGTGTGTGTGTGTGTGTGTGTGTGTGTGTGACAAAGTCTCCTTGTGTATTCTAGGTTGGTCTTGAACTCACAATGGAGACCAAGCTGGCTTTGAATTTGAGGTGATCCTCCTGCCTCAGCCTCTCAAGTACATCATCACAACCAGCTAGAAAATTCCATTTTTAATCCTCTTGTCTAAGACAGCAGGGTACTCAGCCTGGTTTTTTGCCAGCATTGTTTAACATTTCTCCCTTCTTATATTGCTGTGCATGTTCAAGGCTTATACGTCATATAGTAACCAGAGTGTTACGATGTTATTTTACTTTTTTTTTTTTTTTTTTTTTGGCACCAGGGATCGAACTCAAAACCTTGTGCCTGCCAGGCAGGCACCTAAGCCACTGAGCCAAACTCCCAGGTCCTACGATGTTATTTTAAAAATACAATTCAGGTTGTATAGCTCCTACCTAAACTCTTCACTTAACATTTAAAAAACTTTCTTACTTTGGCCCTCAGTGTCAATTGATGAACACAACCCTGCTCATTTGTTATGTCTCTTCCATGGACATTGGTTATCTTGCTGTTCTGGGGCAATTGCAAGCACATTCCTCTCTAGGTATTTGCCTTTGAAATTCCTTCTTGAAATGTACTTTCTTTATGTCTAAAGGGAATTGTTCCTTCAATCTGTGTAAATTTCAGCATAGAACAACCTCCTCACGTGTGACTTTCCTTGGGATCTTAGGTTAACAGTTTCTTCCATTATATGTTTCCTTTTCTAGGCTTCATTTTCATAAGTTTTGCAAGATGAGATATTATATGTGCCTAAATTGATATAGTTTTGCATATGTTGCTCCTTTCCCTGTTAAAATTAAAACTCTGTGAGATAGGTATGGTAGCTGAATTGTTCAATGGTGATTTATCAATTTCTAGAATAGGCTTTCCAAAATATATACTAAACCTGTGAATATGTGTCTAGAGGAGTGCTTGAATACTAAATAATCCTTTCTGCTTATATAAGTGCTTGACAAATGTTAAGGAATTTAAAATAGAAAATATATAAAGCAAAAAAGAGATTTATCTACTTGCAACCTACACATACATTAAGAAACAAAAAAAACCCCTTCTGCATGTATCCTCATTATTTTTGAAGGCATAGATTTATGATTGGGTAGGATTTTTTGTTTGATCTTTATTTTATAATATTTCACAGGTAAAAAGTGGTTTTTTTCAGAAACTACTTATAGGATAGTAAGTTTAAACATAAAAACTGCTTACTTTTTCATTAGTAATTAATTTTAGCATTTTGTTCAGATAATGAATGTGCAAATATATGTAATTAATTTGAATTACAGCTACCAGTAATGAAATGAAAACTTATAAAATATTTATAATTATGAACTCTAATATTAGAGAAATATTTCTGAAGATTTAACATCATGTGTGTTGATTTTCATTTCGTATTCATGACACAGCATATTCATAACATCTAACAATGAATTTTAATGAATAATTAGAAATATGGATTCACAAACATTTATTAAATATGCATGGCTATGTTGGAGTACTGTAAAATCAGCAAATGCTTAGGCTTAGTAGCACTTTTTTTCAGATTTTAGTTCATTGTACTGTTGTGTTTATTTTATTTTTTTAAAAGCAGAATGTATTTATTGAGAGAAAGAAAGCTTCTGTTTGAGAGAGAGACAGAAGGGGTCCTGAGTGGGTTGCCAAAGACTGTGTCTTTTCTAGGGACTTTCATAGAACAAAACCACGAGGCAGAGCAGGTCCAAAAGGGGGAAAATAGGAACGCACAAAGTAGGCATGAGGTGGGACAGAATTATGATCAATGAATAGGATTATGAGTATAATTGCTCAGGTAACATTGACTAAATTGGAATCCAATAGGGAAATGAGTCACATAGCAAGGGAACAGGGCCTTTACCTGTAAGGGTTTGGATTAGTGGATTCTGCTGGCTTCCTCATGGTGATCAAGTTATCAAGGTGATACCTATTTACAATATCAACCCCTAATGTTTATACTCATGGTGTGGTTGTATTTTGTCTCATTTGTTTTGTCTTTTGTCTTGTGATCTGTTGCTCAAGGGAGGTGTCTGTCTCTTTCAAGTTTGCAAGGTATCTTGTCTTCTGCACTGGCTCCTTCAAGGGCGCAGCCCTGTCTGACTGCCTAGGATATTTCTATCTAACTCAGTTGCTTATAATACTCCCTGCCCTGAAGAAGTACCCCAAACTGCCTTGAGGGAGAAATGGGTAGTGATCAATCTGGCCTCTTCAGGCTGAAAGGGGTCATAGTTGTTGATTGGCAGTCAGAGATACTCTGCAGAGGGTCTATCTAAAGGCCCTCGATAGACACCAGGAATTTTCATTATGGGTAGGCATACAGTTTTATGTCTGGAGGAGACAAAGTGAAAGAAACAAGTATGCATGGGCCAAATAATAAAATCAACAGGGTAATTACGAGTGCAGTTAACAAAGATTTCCACCAAGAGGAGCTAGTAATGGCTTCCCTTAAGGAGAATAAGGAAATGGTCCAGGGAATCTTGGAGTCTGACATATAATTGATTTGTTGCCTAATATCTTGAACAGCTATTGAGATATTAGTAAAAAGATTAGGAATGTACATTTAATATTTAGTTTTTACAATTTACAAATATGTCCTGTATTGCTGTTAGAATGTCTAATGCCAGATGATTTTGAAGGGTGGCCTGTTTTAAAGATATCTTATTAACCTAACAGAAAATTTATTAATGTTCCGGTCAAGTTTTTTCAGAAAAATTTGAACACTATCACATCTTTTATGTGACAAAATATTAACATGAAATCTACTTCATACTTAAATATTTGTATAGAATAGGAAAATACAAATGCTTTCCACAGTTAATCATTTTGTGCGATGAAAAATCTGTGACACTGATCAGAAACCTACAAAAACTGAATATAGAGAAGGGACAATTGCATGCAACCTCTGCAATGATCTACCTTGTTTTTAGTTCTCACATGAGTAAAGAACGATACTCTGTATAAGTTTCTATACCTTACAAGGTGGGATAGAGCAAATAAATACTGATGAAGACAAAAGTGGAGTGGGTTTATTTAGCACTGAGTAGGTAAACTGATAGACCTCTGTGAGGGGAGGATTCATTGTCTTGAAGTTAGAGAGCAGATGGATCTATGTTAAGATTGAGAGTTCATAGGCTGATCTACAATACTTTACTTCATTACAGCCCAAGAAAATCACAGATCTCATGACCCTTTAATGCTTGCAGTCATAATTTCCACATTCAAGGGGTTACTGAAAAATCTTAGGGGAAAAAAGAAAATAGATGGATAGAAAATAGGAAATGGCCATGGTGTCTCATCCCTGCAATCCCAGCTCTAACTCCAAGACATTAAATTTAATACAAACTGTGCCACACAGTGTGCTCAGATTCATTCTGGAATACATAGCAAGAGCCTGTATAAAAAAAAATAAATCAAAACAAAGTCACAACAGCAACAATAACATCAACAAAAGAATATAGGTGGGTTAAGAAAAGGGAAAAAAATCATAGTACTTAAGATTGAACCCCCCACTAATCTACATCTACAGTCTCTCTCTCTCTCTCTCTCTCTCTCTCTCTCTCTCTCTCTCTCTCATTCTCTGACAGAAAAATTGCTAAATTGACTACTTAGGATGAAACATGCAATTTCCCCAAGAGTGCTTGGATTATAGGTTTGTGCTCCCATGATTGTATTTTTCCATGATTTTTATGAGAATATATATATTTGAGGAAAGTGTCCAAACAGGATGTAAAATGAAAGATTGAACTAAGTGTCTTTTCAATATTTTATTTAAGCACTGATAGGCCCACTCAGTGACTAATTATTTTGGGAATTATTTTCAAATTTTATTTACTATTGATGAGTTTATACTCCACGATGTTACATGTTTGTTTTATGACATTTTCTTATTACAAATGAAAAGTATTTCTCTTTGGTAGATGTTAACTCTACAGATTTCATATTTGCCACCCTATAAGATAGTGAAAGTTCTACATTTTGGTCCTTATTTATACTTTCAGTTTCTGACACCAGCGAAACAATGAGATATTCACAAATGTGTGTCCAACATATTTCACTTAAGAGCATAGTCTCAAGTTGCATCCATTTACCTAGAACTATTTCATGTTTATCCTTCTTTATGACTGAGTAGTACTTCATTTTATTTTTTTAAAAAAACCACATCTTCTTTATACATTTATTGGTTGATGGGCATTTGGGCTGTTTTCAAAATTTAGCTTTTATACATTGTGCTACTATAAATATAGCTGTGCATTTATCACTGTGGTATGAAACTTTTGATTCTTTCTGGAAGATATTGAGGTGAATAGTCAGGTAAAATGGAACCTATAGTTTTAGTTTTTTGAAGAATCCTCACACTGATTTCCAAAGTGACTGCGCCAGTCTAAACTCCCACAAACAGTAGAATATGGTTCCTTTTTCCTCACAGACAGACCAGCATTTGGTATTGGTTAATATCTTGAAAATAGTCATCTTTTCTGGAATGAGATGAAATCTCAGCATTGTTTTATTTTGTATTTCTCAAATGATCAGTGATGTGAAATATTTGTTCATACATTTATTTGCCATTTGTTCTTCATATGAGATGTGTCTTTTCATTTCAGATGCCCATTTTCAGATTGAGGTTTTTAATTCAGGGGAGTCTGAGTTTTTTAAGGTCTTTGTACATTCTAGATATCAGTCCTTTGAGGAACAATTGTCAAAAAATCTTCCTACTCTGTGGGTTGTCTCTTTACTCTGTTGATGATTTCTCTTGCTATGTATAAGTTTTTTAAAAAATGAGATCCCACATATTGATTTTTTGTAATATTTCCTATGCAAGCGGGGTTTTGATCATAAAGTCTTGTCTACCCCAATGTCTTCAAGAGTTCTATATATTCTTTCTTCTTGCAGATTTAGTGTTTCTATTTTAATATTTAGAACTTTGATGCTCTTTGATTTTAGCTTAGTATGTGGTGAGTGATATGGTTATAGTTTTACTCATCAGCATGTGGAAACCTGGTTTTCCCAGCACCATTTATGAAAGAGGCTATGTTTCTTCCAGTGAAGGCTTTGATCCTTTTGTCAAAGAATATTGTGAAATAAGAAAATATTGAAATGGAAAAAGAAACTAGGGATGGAGATGGGGAAAAGAAGGAAGGGAAAAAAGAGAAAAAGAAAAAATTGAAACATTGAAAATGTGTAAATAAAGCGGGGAAGA
>RJWM01021009.1:0-35997 GCA_004363535.1 Dasyprocta punctata
TAAAATTTTTCTAAGAAAATTCTTTGGCTGACTTTCTAAATCTCAATGAATTTAAAGTAGGGCCCATCCGTTCTTTTGTGCTTCTATTTAGTTTTTCTTTACCTTTTCTTTTTTGTTTTGTTTTGCGATTATGTTCTCAATTTCCAAGAATTCTTTTTGCTCTCTGGTTGGTCCTTTAACAGGTTTTGAGGAGGGAGTTGATGTGGTAAAACACACATAACATAAAATTTACCTTTTTAAACATACAGTTCAGCGCCATTAAGTCACAGTTATATGTAACCATCACCACTAACTGTACCCAAAATGTTTTCATCACCCCAAGAAAAACTCATTAAATAATAACTTCTTCATCTGCCCACCCTCCAGCCCTGGTAAACTCTACTCTATTCCGTTTTCTTCTGTACAGGTTTGCCAATTCTAGGTACTTCACATAAGTAGAACCACGAGTGTTCCTGTGTCTGGCTTATTTCTCTTAGTACAGTGTTTTCTGGATTTATCCGTGTTGCATCATGCATTAGAATCTCATTTTTTAAAATGATAAATAATACTTCATAGCACGGAGGCACCATACTGGGTACACCAAGCTGCTTTTAACAAATACAAGATGCTGCCATTAATATTACTGACAATATTGATTCGTATATCTTCAACACATTAATCTGCATATCTCAAGTATCTTAAGAATAGCTGGGGGCTATTCTTCCTCACCTACCTTTTGCAGGAAGTTCATGGTCCTCACTTCTAAGGTGGTTCCTGTTGGGAATTCACACTTGGGAGTGGAGGTGGGGGACAATGTGTCGGAGGCTGGTGTGGGTTCTCTCCGTACCTGCACATATCATCTTGTGTTTCCTTTAGCGGATCCCCTCCTCTCCCCAGCACCACACCTTAGCACAACGTGGGTCTGGCACCTCCGGGTGCTGTGTGGGCCTGGTTGAGCACAGCTCCTGCAGGGACCAGACTGGCCACCGGGGGGCGCCCAGGCATAAGGCGAGGGGCGGCAAGGGCTGGAGCTTCGCGCTTGTACCAAGGATACCTAGGACTATAGCGTCACCACTTAGCGGGAGGTCAGGGTCGGGCAGGATTACTCCCTCCTTATCCTCCTGTCCTCTGCCTGCAGAAGTGACTGGGTTGGGGTGGTGGCTGGAATTGGCAGGTGCCCTGCGCCCTTCCCTCTCTGACTTTCGCAAACTTCGGCTCCCGACTTAGGGAGCAAGGCCGGCGCGGTGGACCTGCCAGCCCGCTCGGCGTTGCTCAGAAGCCCCGCAGCCTGGGGCTCTCGGCCCCACTGGCCGCTTCCCTCCCAGGAGCCGCTCCTCCGGGGCGAGCGCTCCGCCGAGGGGTGGGGGATTTTGCTGTAACTGAAAACGATGAATTGCCTTAATTTTTCACGTTCTTCGATGTCATTCTCTGCAGTTGATGGTTTGCTGTAACAGATAATTTTCTATCTTTGTAATTCTCTGTTCGTTTCCACGGGATTTGGGGAGAAAAGAAAGGCAAGTGTGAGATCCAGTCCTTTCCGAAAGCAGAAGACAGTGGCGTTATACTGGAATGGATTTTTAAATTCTACTGCTTTATAGTTTTCTGCTTCTATACCTTCCTTCCTTTATTTTTTTTTTTTTTCTATTTTGATATTTATGAAAATTGATACCTAGTGTTCTGGCACATTCTATATTCCCTGAATGATGCATTTGGGATTCTATTTCTGAATTCCAAAGCATTGTGGGAATGGGCTGTGAGCCAGATTATAAACAGCAGCAACTACGTGTTTTTTGAGCTAGGAAAGCTGTTCAAAAATAACCTACATATACTCTCGGTACAGGCTGCTGGGTGGACTAAAGTGAAAGCCTATTTTTCTAGATTCTGAAAAACCATGTTTTCCACCAGGGGGAGCTATAGGCTATATCTAAAGTTTTGTTTTGTTTTGTTAAGAGTATGTAACAGAATAAAACCAATCGAAATAAACCAGTGTAAGAGATACAGGACCTCAAAACATTATGAAATCAACAGTAGTTACCATAACGCCTTTTGATGTCTTCAAAATAGCTGCAGATAACTTCGGACATAGTAAAAATCAAACAGAACAGAATAGAATAGAAACAATAAAAATAAAACAATGAATGTGATAAAGAACTTCAAAACAAGCCAATAGTAAATCCAAAATTATTACCATAATATATCTTGCTACCCTGAAACAGCTTCTCCTGCCATGGGATTTAACATAATCAAACAAAACAAAAGAATAAAATTCAACCCAACAAAACAATGGAAACAATATAGGACCTCAAAACAAGACCATAGGGAATCAACAATGGTGGCAACACTCAGAAGGAGACCCCCTAGATGACACACTGCTTAGCGCTATCCTCTGAACCTAAGATCAGACCACCGACCCTAGACCTGCAATGTTAGTGAAACACCAAAGCACCACAGGCATCCAATTGCGTTTCACCCCAGTAGCTATTATCACAGCCTGTTTCTCCGGATAAGCCAGTCGCCTGGGGGGTTGGGGGGATTGGTACTTCTTGTTTGCCAGCCCATGCACGGGAAGGGGCTGGGGTCTGGCTGTTCCCAGACCACCGGAGGCCCGCTCATGGTGCTGCTTCCCAGACTGGGTGTGTTTGCTGCTGCGGCTGTTATTTTCTCTAACCCCGGTCCGCTATGGCTGGTATTTAGTTTTTAGAGAGCCGTTTCTTTGTGTCTTTGTGGTGCTGCTAGAAAACCTGACTTTCCCAGTAGCGGATTCAGTGAGAGCCACAGGACTAGCCAGGCTAAGGCAGAAAGCCCGAATGGCCTCTGGTAACAGAAAAACGGGAGATGAAGGGCTGATTTCGGGCACAGCTGAATTCAGGCATACACAGCCCCCAGTTTGTTAGGCTTTGCTCACTTCCGTGACTGGCTTTATTGTCCGAGAGGCTCTCTCGTTTTAGTGGCAAAGTGGCTGCAGCAGCTATGGCCTCCCAGCCTTCTAGAGTTCAATTCAGTGAGGCCCAGATACCTCACGTCTTCAACAAAGTCCGAGAGCTGAGTGTGTTGGTTCTCACTGGTTTTACGTTGGTCCTGTGTCCACCCGGGGGTCCAGCTCCGTCACCAGGCAATGTGATGGATTGGCAAAGCCTGGGTCACATGGGGCTGAGAGTAGAACCAGCTTAACCTGATGCCAAGGGTTGAAAGGGCTACAGACGAACCAGGCTTTGCTCCTGGAGACTGGGTGCCTGGGCAGTCCTCAGCACACCACAAGGCAGAGGAGTGAGACTGTGTGGAGGTGGGGAACGGATACAGATTTCGAGGTCCGCTTTAGACAGGCGGAGAGAGCCTCTCCCCGACAGACTGCACTAGTGACTAAAATTACAATAAAGAGATTTCTTGTCCACAAAGTTAAGAAAAACAGGGAGAGAGATGAGAACAGACAACAAAGGCGAACATTCTAGAAAGTGTGGAGAGGACAGGTAGGCAAGGACTGCCCAGCAGGGCAGAGAAACTCAAGCCCCGTGCTGGTGTCAAAACCCAGCACAACCCCAGAAGCCTTTGGAAATAGGAATATCAGGTGTTTTTCTACTTACTTCTGGGAAATAAAACACTCCAGTATTTTGTGGTGTGAAACAATAACTATTTGTCATTTCATGATTCTGCGGGGATCACCTGGACAGTTCTTTTGCTCCACATGACTCTGGCAGGGCCATCCAGGAGGCCTCACGGGCATGGCTGGCAAACTGCCCCTGTCTCCTGACGGCTCAGCTGGGGCACTCATTTGAGTGTCTCTGAATGTCAGTGCAGTGTCTTCATGTGCCCTGGCTCCTCAGAGCACAGGAACAGGAATTGGCTGATGGCTCTTCCCCAGGCTGGTTATTTCCCCAACACAACTGATTATCAGTATCAGTATTATGGAAAGACAAATGAATCTTAGCAACAAGGTCAGTATTAGCACCATATGAAAGTATGGCAGTGTCTATAACCTGAACAATTCTGACTGAACAAGGGTTTATTGCCCAAAGGCACACAGAGGCCAATATTATGACAGCAACTTTTGTGGAATGAAAGAGCTTTGTTGTAGGTCAGCCAGCAAGGAGACAGGCTAGCTCCATCCCCCTGATTGGCCAGTAGCAAAGGAATGGAGGTGGCCTGCGCAAGGGGAAGCAGAGAGCTGATGTTTGCAACCAGGAGTCTGGGTGAAGTAGCCCGCACCTGGTATGGTAGACTAGGTGGAACGTGCAGATAATTCTGATCCATCTTGAAGTTATTGACAGGACCCCGCACTTCTTCTCTAGGTCAGTGAGGCCCTTTTTATTCCGCGGTTCTGCTCTGTGGTAGTTAACCTTGCTTGTCAACTTCAGAGACACCTAGGAGATTAGTAAAGCACATTTCTGAGTGTATTAAGCGGGACATGGAGGCATGACCTTGGGGGCTTTATCTATTCTCTGGCCCTCTTACCTGCTCTCTGCTTCCCAGAAGCCGTGAGTTGAGCAATTTTCCTCTACCATGCCTCTCTGCCATGATGTTTCTGCCTTGGATCCAGCTGACTATGGACTGAAACCATGAACTAAAATAAACTTCTCCTATATGTTACAGGTTGAATATTTTTTCTCAGTAACGGAAAGCTGATCAATACTTGCTGGAGACTTATGGTTCCACCAGTTTTTCAAGGTAATTTTTAGTCAGATCCTATTGCTCTGAGCTTTTGTCCTGAAAAACAAGTTGGACAGCTTTAAACAACATGGAAGTCTTCATTTCATGGTTTGGTTTCAAAATCATAGTGAAAAGATACTGGCAGGCTATTAGATTCCTACTCAGCCACTGTCCATGGGTCTAGTCCATCTGGACTGATCGCAGCTCACGACCAGACTCTCCCAGAGCGGTGCCACTCAGGAATGCACACTTCCATTGGGCTTTGCCATGTTCTGAAAGCGGGACCAAGCTCAGCAATATTTGGCTTCGCCCTTTCAAATATTCTGGATAATTGAACTAAGAGCCAGTGTCATTGCTCACTCTGATGTGGACATCTCCCGTGGCATGTGGGATACTGGTTTCAATCTCAAATGTCCTCCAAAATGCTCATGTGTTTAGAGGGGGTGGCTTTTGGAAGGCAACTGGATCATAGGTGCGACACTTATCAGTGGATTCATACAGAAGTCAACTCAGCAGCTAAGTGTGCTTTAGCAAGTGGGACCTGTTTGGAAGAGATAGGTCACTGGAGTGTGACCTGGAAGGACAGATCCTCCACCCAGGCTCCTCCCTTCTGTCTCTGGTTTTTGGCTGCTGTTTCATTAGTGGTTTTTCTCCTTCAGACCCTTCCTACATTCCTTGGAGCCCACCGACCACAGACTGAAAACACGTGTCCAATAAACCTCTTCTCCTGTAGGTTGTGGTTGTCAGTACACATACCCATTTCTTCATTCCTCTGCACTCAGCTGTCATTTCTTCTTTCTACTTGTATCCAGATTTTTCCACCTTTGGAAAGAATGCTAAGTCTAGCTGGTGTGCTGGTCCAGAATGCCACAGCAATACTATTCTAGCAAATATATCCCTCGGCCCTCTCCCTTCCATTCAGGGTAAGGTTGCACGGACCCAGAATTACTGGGGAACAGCTCAACCACTAGGCAACAGCTGTATTCACTGTTGACCTCAGTTTTGCTGGATGGGTAAATACACAACCTGCCCCCAGTTAGGGTAAATACACAACCTGCCCCCAATTAGGTCCTTAGGGAATGCAGCATGGAGTTTTACAGGATGGTTGCAGATTCTTGCTTTAGGGCCATCCCTGATTCCCTGGCAGTCACAGTTTCAGCCTCAGTCTGGAGACCTCTGTGTCAGATAGGTAGAAAGAAAGGAAGGCAAGATAGGAAAGAATTGTTTAATTGTGCCAACATTCCCTTCTCCCTCTCCCCAGGTCCCCCAAAGAAGTGGAGGGTCTGTGCATTAGGGATCTTGCCTCGGTCTCCCTTATACTGAGTACGAGTATACATTCATGAAAGCATGTAAACCAGCCTCTTATGCCTTTACCTCTCCCAATTTAGACAATAAATGCTTCAATTTTCCATTCCAAATCCTATCAAGCTATTATTCTGAGGATGGAAATATTCTTGGTGTGAAGAAAAGCACCTTGACAATCTAAATCAATGCAGTCCTGTCTTAAACTCTTTATAGTATTTTAAACATTTGCATCTAGTAAAGACTCATGCAGTGTGTCTGCTTCTATCAGGGCCCATTTGTAGCCTCGCAGGGCTACTGGCATCATCTAACTTGCCAGCTATTTGTAGGGCCTTCCCCAGTGGTGACTTCTCATAGTGCTATGCTGTCTCTTGTTGCTAACAGAAACATTCCTGTTGGTAGTCTATGCCTGAGAGAGTGCGTGCTAGTCTTTTTAGACTGCTGTGACAAAGTGCCTGAGAATGATTTAAAAGAGGAAAGGATTGTTTTGGCTCGTGGTTTCAGAGGTTTCAGTCCAGGTCAGCTGGCTCCATTGCTTTTGGCTACAGTAAGGCAGAAACATCACAGCCGAAAAACGTGATGGCCAGGAAGCACAAAGAGTGAGAGCCAGAAGGGAAGGAGCCAAGGACAAGATATCATTCAAAGATCACACCCCGTGACCTGGTCCCTTCAGCGAGGCCCCATCTCCTAAATTTCCATTACCTCCCCATAAGGCCATCAGATTATGACCTTAGTAATGGATTAACCCACTGATGAAGTTAGAGCCCTTATGATCCAATCACGTTCCAAAAGGCTTCCCCTCTGAACCCATGAGATTTGCGGCAGGAAGGGACATTGTATATCTAAACCATAACAGGGTACAGAGGAGCTGCGCAGACTCAGCCTCTCTCCGTATCGCTGTAGTCCCCCACGACAACTCATTTTGTGGATCCAGGTAACCAACTCAGGGCAGCACAAGAGGATATCAATTTAAAGGTTCCAAAAACCTTCCAGTCCTGAAAGGGGTTCTGATGAACTTTGACATGTCCTACTTTACGTAGCCTTCAAGTTCCCACAGTGATTTCATGGGTCATGTTTTATGTGGGGATCCCTTTCACAGTTCCATTGAATTGGTACTATCCATTGTAGACTCAGACAGCATACAATTAGGCCACTGAGCTGACTGTTATACCTTCTTTAAGTCAGAGCAATGATCTATCAAACATGGTGCTTTCTGCTTACCTTGGAACTGCCATCCATAAATCAAGAAGCTTTTTGATTGATTGATAAGAAGCTCCTCATAAGGCATAGTTTAAGTGGCCCAAGTGACCATAGGATCCAGCAACATAATACCTCAGATGGTTCCAAATCGGTCCTAGTGGGGAGAGAAAAACTGCTCCTGAGTAATTCCTTACGTTCCCTGGTAGGATGTTCCTGTATAAACCATTTCCATTTTGTTATGGAATGCTTTGGGCACTTTTCTCCGTATTATAGCATTTACCCAAAAACCCCCAAGATGTTGAGAGAGTTTCAGGTTTTCAGATGGTTTCACGTCCTTTGGTCACAGTTGCAGTTTCAATTAATATTCAACAGCAAGCTAGTAATTGTCTCTCAGTTGGGAGGTTTCTGGTCCGAAAGCCATTGCTCGTTACTGGACAGTGTTTTTGCCATAGCTCATATCTGCCCTCCACACCGGGCTATTGCACAGACTCTGCCCACACTGCTGCAGCTTCTAACACAGCATTAATTAAAGTGGGACTACTTTTTGCTCACCAGCTACTCTACACTGTTTCAAATGATCAACCTGTGTGGGCTTGACAGTTTTATTGGTCATGCCATTTAGCATGATCGATCAGTATTGGCAGAAGGGCAGATTTATAAGCCTGCTGTTTTACAATTCTAGGTAGGGAAAGTATTCCCCAGCCAAGCACTATGTGCATCCCCACAGCACCATCAGGTGAAAGGAGACTGTTTTTCACATGGTTTTTCTGGTCATGCCTCTAATCCCAACTACTCTGAAGGCTGAGGCAAGAGGATTGGAAGTTTGAGGACAGGCCAGCAATTTAACACGATTTTATCTCAAAAATAAAATAATAAGGCTGGGGATACAGCTCAGTAGTAGAGTATTTGTCTAGCACCAAGCCCTGGGTTCAATCCCTGGTATCACCAAAGTTAACAGCTTTCATTCAAACTTCTTACCTTAATCTCATCAACTATTATAGTCCCATATCCACTAAATCTAACTACAACCCCTGTTAGAACTCATCAACAGGTTCTGAAGCCCAAGCGCATGGATTTTCCTGTTGAGGAGTCCAGGAAACACCACTTACCCACCCTTAACCATATTACCTTATGTGCATATGGTCTTGGGCACCTAGTCAGGGTAAGTTAGGGACTTTCTTTCTTATCTTGATTCAAATGTAGAATTGTGTCTCAGATAATAATACAACATTTATCAGTCTTCTTATTTATGGCTTCTGACTTCTGACTAATACAAAGACTTCCTTGCAGTATTTGTGCCCACACTTGAGCAGGCACATGCTCCCACGAATCTCGGCTTTGTGGGGGAGAGGGACTCCTAGAGATGCTCCTTCCCTTGGAAGTGGTCCCCCCATAACCATGACTTCTGCTCTCCCCACAAAGCCCACCACTGCATTTTGGTTTTTTGGTTTTTTGTACTGGGGTTCGAACTCACAACCTCACACCTCCCAGGCAGGCACTTATGCCACTTAGCTAAATCCCCGGCTAGAGCCCACTTCTGACAACTCCACTCTTAGAACTTGGCCCTGACCTGGGCACTAGTTTCTGGCCGCACACACAGCTCTACTCAGCTGGAGACGCGGACAGCACCTGTGGACAGGCCTGCTAGTCACGCCCAGGAGCCCCTGCAGCCAGTGAGACACCCAGGCCCGGCCAGTAACTGGATAGGTGGACACCGGCGGCAGTGCCGTTTCCAGTGCCCTGTCTGTCCAGTCTCCCTGGGGCTGGGGGCACAGCTCCAAATGGTTTGTTCTTCAACCCACAAGCCGCCTGCTCTTGCCAACTCTGCTGCCTGTTCTTCTCACTACAGATTTGGGGGCTTTGAAGTCAAACTCATCCCTAGGCTGCTATCGACCACCTGTCATTTCAGCTGCTTAAGCCACAGTTACTGGGCTTCCTCCACTTGGCCTCTAATTGAATTTCCCTGGGAGCTTAGGGACAAGATTGATTCAGCCTAATTGAGTCAAAGATCGACTCTCGGTGCCATTCATCGCATCCTCGTTTCTGCCTGGGGCTCTCAGCGCAGGAGCTCCCGGACTGTCACAGTTTTTGTTTGAATAGTCAAGAACCAGCTGACACCGTTTATTTTTTAAAATTTAGTTTAATTTAATTTAATTTAATTTTAGTTTTGCAGTTCTGGGCATTGAACCCAGAGCCTACACACTGAGCTACCACATATATCCTTAATTTGTTTATTTATTTATTTATTTTTGAGACAGGATCTTGCTAAATAGTCCAGGCTGGTCTCAACTCACCATCCTCCTGCCTCAGCCTACTACGAGGTGGTATTACAGTCACGTGCAGCTGCCACACTTGACAGGAAATGTGTTTCTATGCTTGCTGTGTGCTCTTCATATGAAAGTTCTAAAAAGAAAAAAATGGAAGTATAGCCTTTTTCAAAAGCAGGTTTGAGCCGGGCGTGGTGGCGCACGCCTTTAATCCCAGCACTCGGGAGGCTGAGGTAGGAGGAGCGTTGTGAGTTCAAGGCCGGCTTAGGCTACAACGCGAGCGCAAGGACAACCTGAGCTACACAGTGCGACCCTGCCTCAAAAAACTAGGGCCAGGAGTTTGGCTCTGTGGCTTAAGCACCTGTCCGGCAGGCGCAAGGTTGTGAGTTCAATCCCCTGTGCCCCCCCCCCAAAAAAAGCAGGTTTAGAAATGAGTAAAAAGTCAGTTCCCAGGGGCTAGGGATGTAGCTCAGTAACACAGGGCCTGCCTGGCAAATGTAAGGCCCTGAGTTCAATTCCCAGTACTAAAAAAAAAGAAAAAAAGTCAGCTTCCAGGAAGTTAGTGATTTGTTGTTTTTAAAAATTTTCTTGCTACGACTCAATAATAAAAATACCAGGAGGGCAAGTTGTGGTGGCACATGACTGTAATCCCACTACTTGGGAAGCTGAGGCAGGAGGATCACTGTGTTTGAGGCCAACCTGGGCTATAAAGTGAGTTCACATGCAACCTGAACTGCATAGTGAAATCCTATCTCAAAAAGACAAAATAAATAAATAAAGAAATAAATACACAAATGGGGAAGGGAAGGCTGGGAATATGTTGATCAGTGTACTACTTGCATACAAGAGAATGACGGTTGCACAAGAGAGTAACTACAGGTAACAGTAATGCACTGTAGATTGTTTCAAAAAGCCAGAAGAAAAGACTATTTTCACCATGATGGTACATGTTTGAGGTCAGACATATTTGACTTATTTAAATATTACATGATGTACACATATATCAAAACATCACATGGTTTCCCATTAATATATACAAGTTTTATATTTTTATGTGTCAGTTTAAAATAAATTTAATTACAATTTTTAAAAAGACAAGTAGAACTGGGTGTGGTGGTGCAAACATGTAATCCGCATACTCTGGATGCTGAGGCAGGATTTCTGGGAGTTCCAGGCCAGTCTGAACTACATAGTGAGACCCTGTCTCAAAAAACAAAACAGCAGCAACAGCAACAACAAAGACAAATAAACTAATTCTACAATGAACAAAAACATCTGATGGTGGCATACACTTGTAGTCCCATCTATTCAAGAGGCAGAGGTGAGAGGATCACTTGAGCCTAGGAGTTCCACACCAGCCTGGAAAAAACCTAGTGAGGGGCTGACGATGTGGCTCAGTGGTAGAACTCTTGCCTTCCATGCACAGGGCCCTGGGTCCAATCCCAGCACCAAATAAATTAACAAACAAACAAACAAAAACATAGTGAGATACCTTCTCCAAAATAAATAATGAGTAAATAAAAAGTAAAGTCTCTGAATAGGTATTTTTCTCAAGAAAGTATAAAAAATGTCCAAAAGGCACATTGAAATAGTCTGAACATCATTAGTAACCTGAGAAATGCAAATTAAAGTTACAACAAAGCTGGGTGTGATGACATATAAATGTAACCTCAGCACCCTGGGAAACTGAGACATGAGAATCACAACTTTGATCCCAGCTTTAGGAACTTAGAGACTTAGAAAAACCCTATCTCAAAGTAAAAAATAAAATAATATAATATAATATAAAATAAAATAAAATGGTTGAAGCTGTGGTTCAGCACAAAGGCTGAGGTTTTACATCCCAGGCCACAAAAGAACAACAACAACAACAACAAAACAACACCCACAGTGAGCTATCACTTCACACCCAGTGGAATGGCTGTAATGGAACAGATAATAACAGGTGTTGTAAAGGTTGTTGAGAAATCAAGACCCTCGTATGTTGCTGGCAGAAATGAAGAATGGTGCGGCCACTTGGGGAGCATTTCTGGTAGTTCCTCTGGAAGTCACACAGGGTGACCATATGACCCAGCAATTTTGTGAAAGGTGTATATACACAAGAGAAATGAAAACACATGTCCACCTAAAAATGCACACACAGATATTCATAGAAGTTTGATCCATAATAACCAAGAAGTCACAACTATCTAAACATTTATCAACTGATGAACAGATAAACTATTTCAGTGTATGTGCTGCCAAAGCAAGTACTGAATGGATAAACAAAATGTGGTCTATCCATGCAATAGGATACTACTCCACCTTCTAAAGGAATGAAACACTGATACATGGTCCAACAAGGAGGAACCTGGAAAGGAGTATGTTAAGTGAAAGAAGGAAAACACTAAAGACCACATAGCTGGGGATTTAGCTCAGCGGCTCAAGTGCTTGCCTGGTAAGCACAAGGTCATGAGTTTGATGCCCAGTACAAAAAAAAAAAAAAAAGACCACATAGCATAAGATTCCACTTATAGGAAATGCCCAGAACAGGCAAACATACAGAGCAGAAAGTAATGTTATTGGCTGCTGAAAGTAGCAAGGGAAGGGGATGTTTGGGGTGATGGATAAAGAGTGGGGTTTCTTTTGGGGGAGCAAAAATGTTCTAAAGTGAGTGGTGGTGATGGTTTTGCAACTTTGTGAATATATTAGAATCGTTGAAGTTACACTTTAAATAGTAATGAATTACATAGCACATGAATTCTTTTACAAAACTGTTAGGGGAAAAAAGTTAGTGCCAGGAGACTTTCCCCTGACCCAAGTCAGAAGACAAGGAAACCTCCAAAAAAAAAAAAGAGTAGTGGGTATTAGTATCAGTTAGTATCAGCTGGGCACTTGAAAATGTAGATGGTCAGGTCCTTCCCAGACCACTGAATCAGCATCTGCATTGGAACAAGGCTCACAGGCAATTTGTATTCACAGTAAAGCTTGAGAAGCACTGAACTAGACAACTTCTAAAGCAGATATGAAAGGCTATCCTTTGCTAGCCCGGTTCTGCCTCAACTATTTTCACAACTTGTATGAATAGAGGAGATCGTCTTAAAAGATGGCGCCTATTTGAGATAGGAAAAGTCCATGTTCTGGACACTCTGACACCAAAATGTGAATGTCAGGATAGTATTTACCCCACATACCAACACTGTTCTTTAATGTACACCAATTGGACCTCCCCTAATGCAATTCAGTTCCAATTCTGTCTATCTGAAGACAGCATCTGACCCCAGAGTTGAAGGCTTGGTCCCACAAACTGTTTCCCACTATCAGCCTACCGGAGTTTTCAGATTTGCTGTGACTGCAGGTCCTCAGTGAGAACCGTTCGGGAAGGTCCAGTCAACCCACAAGATCATGAATGACAATAATATAATTTTGAGTAAGCTACCAAGTTTTGAGGTGGTTTGTAACAAAGTGATATATAACCAGAATAATATAATTACTCCCCCGAGGCTGGTCAGATGTCAAAGTTAGCAAAAAATTCTGTACCCAGCCGGGCCTGGTGGCACACATTTGTAATCTCAGCTACTTAGGGATCTGAGGCAGGAAGATCACAAGTTTGAGCCCAGCCTAGGCAATTTAGCAAGACCCTGTCTCAGAATAAAATAAAAAAAAGGCTGGGGATATAACTCAGTAATAGAGCACTTGCCTAGCATGCCCGAGGCCCTGGGTTTAGTCCCCTGTAGCATACACACCAAAAAAATTCTAGAACCAAATAATAATTGGTCTAGTTGTATCTACCAGGAACTAGTGATTTGTTTTGTCTAAATTTAAAATTCTTTACTATGCCTTCCAGGATGTTATCCAGCTCAAGACCTCACAGAAGAAAGTGAGGAATGAAAAAGAACAGTACAGAAACGGGAAAAGCATAACACAAAAGCCAGAAAAATAAACTCTCATTAAGTAAACTTTAATGCTACATTCATGTGATGTACGTCTGGCATTAGTGGCTGTAAATAACTATTTTTTTATTTTAAAGATAGTAAAATCCAACAAAACATAACAGAATGAAGTCAATCAAAACAAAGCAGTAGAACTGATACAAAACTTCAAAGAACGATACTATGAAAATAGCTACTATAGTGTATCTCGTTATTTTCAGAATAGTTGACCATTCCAACAGGTATAGTAAAATCAAACCAAAAAAAAAAAAAAAAAAAGAAACATAATAAAACCAATAAAAACAGAGTATAAAATAAGGCCAAAAAATTAATCAGAATAAAGCAAAACAATGAGAACAATATTGGGCCTCAAAGACAAAACAGAAGAGAATCCCCCATTCTTGCCACATTGCCTACTATCATCTTCCAAAGAGATGCTCAGGCTGCCAACCCCAGGCCTGCAAAATGAACAAAACAATACTAGCATTTAGTTGTTTTATGTACCTTAGTTGCTATCAATTTAGCCAGACCTCTGAACGAGCAGGTTGCTTATGGGGTGGGGGGTGGGGAGCATGTTTCTCTTCATGAGGTCCACGCTGGTCTTGCAGGCCCCCCGGAAGGCAGACTTAGTTGTCTTCTAAATAACTATTTTTATGAGTGGTTAAAAATCAGAAATGAAAGACAATTCCAAACAAGTTCAGATGGTATAATTGCAACTATGGAGGATCTGGTTGCCCTGCCACTGAATGACCTCTGTAACCGAGCCAGGAGAAGCAAGCGATTTACTGGCAACAAGTCAGCAGGTAAAATATGGAAGCCTTTAGCCCAAATTCCAGCTACCCAGGGGTCATAGGTGCAAAAGTTCTGTGGAATATCTGGGGAATCTAATGCTGGCCATAGCTAGGAAGGCGTCAGAATGGCCATTAATTCTTGTACCAATCAATTCTCTTGATATGGCTTTAACGTCTACAGGTTACCAGGAATTCCTATAAACCGAAAAAAGAGTTACTGATTAGATTGAATGATTGGTATTGTTCTTTAATATTTTCCCTTATTCTTTTCAGGCAAGGTTGGCTGTATTAGTTAATTGTTTGGGGAGTGAGACAAAACATAAACAATGAAAAACAGGTTGCAGTGCTAGGAATGAGATAACCCAATTTATTGGCTAAAATTAATAAACTTCAATGGAGTAAGGTAACCCATTCATCTGCTTCGGCATTTAAAAATGAGAAAGTAAATATACTGACAGAAAAAAAAGGATTGTATTCATGATCACAATAAAATTTTAAAATATCTGTGGAAAAATTATTAAGCAACATGCAGGATACATAGCAATAAGAAATTATGAAACTTTAAAGAATAAAGAAATGGCTAAAAGAAGAAGAATGAAGAGATGCACTCATAAAGATGGAAATTCTCCTAAATTAATTTTGTGTTGTATCTTGTTTCTCTGATGCATTCATTTATGTCTCCAGCAATTTTGAGACGATTTTCATTTCATTTGCAAAACATGATATTTTGTGAGAATTTTTAGAGCTAAGTTAAATAGAGGTGATAATGTGTCCTTGCCTTGTTCTGGTTTTAAAAAGGAATAGTTCATGTTTCTTCATTAAGTATAATTTTGACTTTTGGTTCTCAATAGAGCCTTTTTTGTTATGTTAAAAAGGCAATCTTTTATAGCTTTTAGGGAGACTTTCAATGAAGAACTCCTTTTGGGCATCTACAGAACTAATTATACGCATTCCTATAATTTTTCTGATAGTATTATTGGTTACGCTGACACTTGAACTTGAAAGGGATAAAACTAGAACCAGTTAAGTATATTTCTTTTAAAGTTATATTTATATTTTAATGGCTAAAATTTTATCTAGAATTTTTGTATTTCTGTTAATTCATGAAAGTACCATATTAATTTCTTTTTAATGTTATTCTTGTTAGATGAGTGATCAAAATCTGTTTCATCAAAGGAAATGAAATTTACAAAAAGGTAATATAAATAGCAATAAACATTTTTAAAAGTCCAACCTCACTAGGAGAAAAATGCTAAATAAAGCCACAGTGATATACAAAACTTGACAGCATGCCAGGTGTGGTAGCACACACCTATCATCCCAGCACTTGGGAGGTTGAGGCAGGATTGCCTCGAGTTTGAGGCCAGCCTGGGCTACGGAGCAACGCAAGGTGATGGTGAACCACATAGCAACCCTATCTCAGAAAACCAAAAATTGACGGCAAGTTTTATCCCTGTTCAGGAAAAAAAGACCTGTTTTTCTCACATGGCCAGCAGCAGTATAAATCAGCATGAACTTTACATGGTAAGTACACACCCCAAATTTAATAAAGCCAGGAAAGAAAGAAGATGGTAAGATATAAATGACTTTTACTTTCTTCTTCTCTTTCAGTACTGAGGATTAAACTCAAGGGTGCTCTACTGTTAAGCAACATCCTTGATCCTTTATCATTATTATTATCATCTCTAATTTTAAATCAGGGTCTAAATTGCTCAGCCTGTCCTCAATATTCCAATCCTCATACCTCAGTCTCATGAATAGCTGAGATTACAGGAAAGCACCACTGCACACAGATCCTCTTTCTTACACTTTCTAAATTTTCTGTATATATAAAAAATTGCTTTCATAGTAGAAATGTGTATGTCCAAATTAAAACCACAATGATATACCTCCCCAGATCTACCAGAGGGGCTAAAATGAAAAGGAACAACAATAACAAATACTAGTAAGAGAAAGATATGTCTCTCGAGAACCCGCCACATTGGGTCAGAGAGGCTCCAACCAGAAGACAACTAGCCTGCCTTCCTGGTGAGTGTGCGACAGGTGCAGACTCCAGGAAGAGAAAGAGATGTGTCTCCTGTAAGCCTACCAGCGCATGGGCTAAGAATCAAGGACAGCCTCCCCACCCCACCCCATAAGCAACCTGCTAGTTGGAGGACCAGCTAAGTTGATAGCAACTAAGGTACATAAAGTAGCTAAATGCTTGTATTGTTTGGTTGATTTTGCAGGCCTGGGGTTGGCAGTCTGAGCATCTCTTGGGAGGATGATAGTATATAGTGTAGCAAATATGGGGGATTCTCTTCTGTCTTGTCTTTGAGGCCCAATATTGTTCTCATTGTTTTGCTTTATTCTGATTTCTTTTTGCTTTATTTCATATTCTGCTTTCATTGGTTTTATTGTGTTTTGTTCTTAGTTTGATTTTACTATACCTGATGGAATGGTTAACTATTGTGAAAATAACAAGATATACTATAGTAGCTATTGTTTTCCTAGTATCTTTCTTTGAAGTTCTGTACCAGTTCTACTGCTTTGTTTTGATTGACTTCATTCTGTTATATTTTGTTGGATTTTACTATCTTTAAAATAAAAAAAAATACTGGTAAGGTGGGGTGTAACTGGAACTCTTACACATTACTGGTAGGCATATAAATTGGTTCAACCACTTTGGAAAACAGTTCAATGATTATTTACTAAAGCTAAACAGAGACCCAGCAGCAATTTCATTCATACACATATTTGCAGCAGAAATAAATGCACATGTCCATCAAAAAAACTGTACAAGAATTTTCACCACAGCTTTAATTGTAATGACCCCAATGAGAAACAATTCAAATGTCTACTAAAGGAAAACAGGTAAGTTGGTACGCTCAACCAAAGAACTGAAAAAAACTAGAGAAAGAAAAAGAATAAATTACTGAAAGATGTAACAATATACAGGAATGCCATAGACACTGTCACAACAAAGAATCCAGCACAAAAGAGTACATACTGATAATTTTACTTACATGAAGTTCAAGAACAGACAAAAATATTCATTGGTGATTGTCATAGCGCTCACTCCTGGGAAGTGGGTGAGGCTTAACTGGGCAGGGACACCAGGGGACTTTCTGGGTGCTAGAAATAGAAATTTTCTATTTTGGTTTGGAGAGCTGCTTCTTGGATATTCACGTGTGTAAAAATTCATCAAGCTTAAGATTTAAACTACTCATCAACAAAAAGAAAGTTGGAGGGGGAGGTGCTTTGTGGTGGACATTTGTAATCTCAGCTACTCAGGAGGCCAAGCCACAAGGATCACAAGTTCAACCCCAGTTTGGGCAATTTAGTGAGACCCTGTCTCAAAGTGAAAAGGATTGGGAATGTAGCTTAGTGGTAGAGTATCCTTGATTTCAATCGCCAGAGAGAAAGAGAGAGAGAGAGAGAGAGAGAGAAGGGGAAAGAAGAGAGGAAGAGAGAAAGAGAAGTGAAGAAGAGGTGGAGAAGAAGGCAGAAGAAAGAAGAAAGAAGAGGAGGAAGAGGGGAGGGAAAACGAGGTGGAGAAGAAACGGAGGAGGAGGGGAGGGAGAGGGGAGTAAGAAGTGCATACCCTTTAACCATCCCCCCAAATCTACTTCCAACAAATCACCTGAGAAAATAAGCTAAGATCCCAGCACAAGGATTTTTTTTTTTTTCTTACAGCATCAGGGATCGAAACTCACAGCCTCGCGCTTACTAGACAGGTGCTTAAGCTGCTGAACCAAACTCCCAGCCCTACTTTTTTGAGGCACGGTCGCACTATTTAGCTCACGCCGGCCTTGTGCTCACGTTGTAGCCCAAGCGGGACTCGAACTCACAACGCTCCACCTACCTCAGCCTCCCAAGTGCTGGGATTAAAGGTGTGTGCCACCACGCCCGGCTTTCCTTTTTTTTAGAGGCTCTGTATAACTCAGGCTGGGCTCTAACTTTCAGTCCTCCTGGCTCAACCTCCTGAACGCTGGAATTACGGGTGTGTGCTGCTTTAGCTCATAGCAAAGATTTCTCATCAGAGATGTTTAATGCAATGCAACAATGTGTTATATCAAAACCTTTAAAGAAATCCTTATTGCCCCAAACTAGAGGCCTGATCACAAAAAGTTAAAGACATCAGTTATTTACATGTTATGTCCATGTGATGTAATAGTCTACAGAAATCAGAATTTCAGTGTTATAATGTCTAATGGCCTGAAATAAGTGTTTATATTTACAATACAAATTTATATTTAAATAATAAATAATATAAATTAAAGATACAGAACAGTAAGCACAAGTGTGAGTCCAATTATGTAGAAATCAAAAATGTTAGAGACAGGGGGCAGAAAAAGGGAAAAAGACAATATACTGTATTGTCATTGGCCTTGGAAATATAGGATACACATAAAAATGTTTTCAACTGGTGCCCTCCATTTCTACCATTAAATCAGAGACACAGAGGCAGGCACAGTGGTGCATACCAGTAATCTCTGCACTCTGGGAGACTGAGGCAGGAAGCTCACAAATTCCAGCCCAGCTTACAGTATGTGCAAGACCTCATCTCAAAATTAAAAAGAAAAATATTTGGGTTACAGCTCAGTGTGAGGCCCTGGGTTTAATTCCCGGTCTCGCAAAACAAAAAATAAGCAAGTAATTGACACCTAGGTTGAGCTTACCTCAAAGCTCTCTAAAACCCCAGCATGCTTTGTGACTCTTCTTTCTGGACTTTAGACAGACAAGCTCCTTGAGAAATTTTTATAGAAATTGCTTGATTATGATGATGGGTTAAGACTAAAATCTTCTGTTGGTGAGGTTTCTAAATTCTACCTAAAACATTTAAAAGACTCAAATTATTGCTAGTGTTTAAAGGAAAACTTTTTTTTTTCTGTTTTTGTACAAGGGATTCAACTCATTACCTTGTGCTTGCCAGGCAGGCACTGTGCCGCTGAGCTATATCCCCGACTAATGGAAAACTTTTCTTACACTCACTTTTTTTCTCTTATTAAAAATTTTTGTTAGTATGTGTTTGCAGTCCTTGTATAGGGTTAGTGCAGGTATATAATATACTTTAATTTCTTTCTTGTGTGTGTGGTGCTGGCGATCAAACCCAGGGCCTTGTGCATGCAAGGCCAGAACTCTACCACTGAGCCACATCCCCAGCCCCCTTAATTTATTTTTTATCCCCCTTTACTCCCCTCCTTCTCCACTTCCTCCACCTGTCAGTTTCCTCCCCCTTTGAGAAAGATCTGTCTCCCTACTTCCCATTATTTATCTTTTGTTTTGCTCTTTACATATAATTTGGACTTTCCATATAAGAGAAACTGTGTGTCTGATTTATCTCACTTAATATTATGGTCTCAGAGTCTGGGGATATAGCTTAGTGGTACAGTACCTGCCCAGCAAGTGCAAGAGTTTGATTCCTATCACACACACACACACACACTATATATATATATATATATATATATATATATATATATATATATATATATATAACATATATATATATTCCTCGTTAACAACAGTATGGTCTCAAGGTGCTTCATTTTTCTATAAATCACTCAAATTATCTGTCTTTATGGCAGAGTAGCACTCCACCATGTGTTAACACCACATTTTCTTTATCCATTCATCTGGTGATGGACAGCTTCCACTCTCTTAAGTTACTGGAGGTCCTGTGAAATTAAATTGACAAAGGCGTATAAGCAAGAGAAGAGACGAAGCTTATTCACATTGTGCATGGGAACTCACCCTGAAAGTAGCTCAGCTCAGTGACTACAGGTAGGGGTTTATATACTTAACAGGGGAAAGGGAGTGGGGAGAGAAAGGCACCTATGGGAAAAATACTGAGTTCCTTTAGGAATAACAAATAAACTTTTTAGGATCAGATAGTTTGTGGTAAGGTTTATTTACACAGGTTCCAGTGACCTGGAAAGGGAATTTATGTTGGTTTCAGTTTTGGTCTCCTTCCCGGAAGTAAAGCCATTGAGGATGGGGAGTTTACAGCAGACCCAGCCCCAGAAGTTTCTGGTGTTAGTCAGATAAGAAGAGGGTGATGCTGAGACAGCGTCTCTGTAGCTGTTGATTCTCAAATGTCTTTCAGCTCAGAATAAATTTTATGTCACTGTGGAATAATTTGCATGCTGTCACTTCCATAGAAAGGTAATGTTTTGAAATATCATCCACCTTCCCCCCATTTTTCCTATTAAACCTTCAGCCTTTCCTTCTTTGTCTCTTACGTATTCTGTATTCACTGCCTCTAGAAAAGGGTGGCACATCTGAGCTCATAAAAAGAATAAGATAAAATCTTTTCCTGGCCATGAAAGGCCTGAAGTCTTGGAAAACAGGAAGGAGTCTGGCAAATAGCTAAGAACCAGGTCTTCACTACCCTAACAAAGGCTAGGGAGAGACAAGGAGGAGAGGAAATGTGTGCCAAGTGCACTTCATCCTTATGCCAACACACACTTTCACCCCAAGGTCGAGGGCAGAATCAGAAGTCCTATAGAAGTTAGGGAATAGTTGGCATGGAGCCCAAGGGTCCAGGGCAGAAGTGACTGTATGATGCGCTCAGGCCGGAAGCCCGGGGCAGAGGCCTATAACAGCCACAGAGAGGATGGGAGGGAGCCCACAGTTTTCTCAGACCAGAGGGCAAAAGGGACAACAGTCTGATTCCCAGAGGACAAGCTGCAGCTGCAACCGGGGCTCCAGGGGCCTGAGACACGGGTGAGTGGGGTATGGTGCCCTGGGAGGGGCAAGGGGCAAGACAGTAGCGTTATGGAATCAGGTCCCTGCTGCCTATCTCTTGAAAGCCAGTGAGATTTGCTAGAAAGGTATCAGGCCTACTCAAGGGCAGGCCCTGAAGAAGACGGAAGAGCTATCATCCTCCCATCTTTATCTTCCACAACTCAGGGCAGTAAAAGGATTCTATAGGGTGGGAAAAGAGACACTGTGATATAATGGGCAGGAAGACTGCGTGCTGAGTGAGGAGTTTGCCATGCAGGGCCTGTGTCTCCTTTTGTTCCCCTGACCTGAACATTAAAATGGACTTCAGGTCGGGTGTGGTGGCTCTTGCCTGTAAACCTGGCACTCTGGAGGCTGAGGCAAGAGGCCAGCCTGGGCTACAAAATGAGTTCAAGGCCAGCCTGAACTGCGTAGTGAAACCCTGTCTCAAAAAGACCAGAAAAAAAAAGGACTTCAATCTCCTGCAGTTACCTACTTCCTGCTTTCTCTTAAAACAGACATATTGCTTTTCCACAAGTTAAACCTCACAGCAATTTACATGCTGTATGTTAGTTGGTGCACAGGACTAAAGACTAAGGAAGGGCATTACAAAGGTCATCAGATGAATCAGGTATGACAGTGCATGTCCTTGGGAGGCTGAGGCAAGAAGATGAGCCATGAGATGAGCTACACAGTGAGTTCAAACCCAACCTGAACTACATAGCAAGACCCCCATCTCAAAAAACAAACAAATAAACCAAATAAATAAATACACACTTCAATTCTGCACATAAATACCATGAACGTACAATGTCAAGCTTAAAGCTACAGAAGCCCATTTAATCTAAAGGTTTATTGCGTTAGACCCACCTGCTTTCCATATTTGTCTTAATGACTTTATTATAAAATCAAAAAAGGGGAAAAATAATAAAATCAGGAGTTGTATTTATCCATTTTCCACTTTTTAAACATATTCAAACATATACACAAATCAACACCACTATACGAATATGAGATCACTTGAAATGTTGATTCGTTTGCTGATGTACTAAACGCTCAAATCTAGGCTTGAAAGGCAGTTTTGGGTGGCCCATGCAAAAACTACAAATGGACATTTATATAAAAAGTACACATGAAAAATTAGAGAACGACTAAACATGGTAGTGTATGCCTGTAATCCCATCACTTGGGGAGGCTGAGGCAGGAGGAGTGAAATTTCAAGCCCAGCCTAGGCTTGAAATTAGAGATTTAGTAAGACACTATCTGGAAAAAAAAAAAAAAAGAACCAGGGATGTAGCTCAGGGTGAAGTCCTGGGTTCATTCCCAGAAACCACTTTCCCAAAAGTAAATAGCCATTCCTAACAGGGACTGACCCTAACCACGCCGTGGCCTGGCAGACTTGGGCCAGTGACTTATGAAAGATCTCTGATTCATTGACTGGAAATGAGAATCATCTTTTGGTCCAGAACCCACCTGATGACTAATTTAATTTCAGCTTGGCTGGGCCATGGTCCCCAGTTATTTGGTCAAACATCCTTTTAAATATTTCTGGGGTTTTTAGATGAGATTACCGTTGAAATCAGTAGACTTTGAGTAAAGCAGCTAACCCTCCTAAAAATGAGCAGGCCTCATCCAATCAGCTAAAGGTATTTCGGTGTAGTGAAGGATTGACCTCCTTCATCAACAAAGAAGTCTACCAGTAGACACCCTTCGGACTCTTCCTCTTCCTGCCTACAGGCCTATCCTAAAGATTCTGGTCTTGTCCAGCCTTTACAATTGTGTGAACTGATTCCTTAAAATTTCAGATTTTTATCAAATTTTGGAATACTTGTACACACATAATGAGATCTCTCAGGAATGAGACCCAAGTCTTAACACACAATTAAATTTTAGGTTTCATATTTACTTTATACATATAGCCTGAAGGTAATTTTATCTGATACTTTGATTTTTTTATTTGAAATTTTAAATCAAACCCACATATTAGACAAGTGCTCTATCATTGAACTCCCCAACACTTTTTAAATTTTTTTTATTTTCAGATAGAGTCTCGCTAATTTGCTAAATTGCTCCAGCTGGCCTTCAACCTTTGATCCTCCTGCATTAGCCCCCCAGCCACTGGAATTATAGGCAGGCAACATCATACCTGGCTATATAGTATTTTGAATAATTTTGTGTGTGAAAAGCGTTTTGTGGTGTGAAATTTTCCATTTGTGGTGTCATGTCAGAGCTCAAAAAGTTTTAGATTTTGAAATATTTAGATTTCAGATATTTGAAATGCAGGTACTCGGCCTGTACACGTGCACCCACTGGATCTGCTTTTCTAGAGAACTCTGACTCACCCAATGAATACTCATCTCCCATTCATCCTCACCGCAGACCCTCTAGGTTCAAAGAATTCTTCATGCTATGCTGCACACACATTCAGTTTGTGGCCAATGGTGGGCTTTTCTGTCACCGTCAGCCCAGGGTTGTGCAAAGAAATCATGGATTTCCTGTGCTGGTACAGAGCAAATACAACTCCCAGCCTTGAGGCCAAAGCAGCTGGCTAGAAATCCTGGCTTTAGTGCCAAGGCTGCTTTACACCATTTCCACACAGAAACAGTGAGACACTGTACTCACCAAATCTTGGTTACCAGACATGATTATTACGTTACACTCATTTTGGTTTTGGTGCTGGGGATGTAATTCAGAGCCTTGTCCATGGTAGGCAAGCTCATCCCTGAGCTACACCCCTAGGTCTCACATTATAAAGTGTAAGACAATATTATAATAATGGAAAATATTATTATATTATAAAGAAAACCCATGTGTGTGGTAAAAGTAAACTTTAAAAATCAATACCAAATAAAGAAGAAAAATTCTAGAGTAAAGAGTTCAGAAGGAAAAGGAGGACCAGGCCCCAGTTTTTTGTTTTGTTGTTTAGATTTCCTCAAAAAATGACATGACAGAGAATGATAAAAATTGTGGTCTAGGTGACTCAAGGTATCACTGTAATTAGAAATCTTTGCCTCCTGCTGCCTGGAAACCAGCGCCATGTGCCAGCTGCTCTCAGAGTGGGGACAGCCACACCCCAAGCCTCTCTCCCTGAGTCTACACCATTCGAGGACTGTGGGGTGGGGGTGGGAGACCCAGGCCTCACCAGGAAGCGATCCCAGCCAGGAAACCATATCATTGTCATTATTTTGTAGAGTTGGGTTTTATTCTCTTTTGTTTTGTTTGATTATGTTAAATCTGATGACCTGAGGAGCTATTTGAAAGATAACAAGACACATTATGGTAGCCATTTTGAAATTACTAGTGGCTTATTTTGAAGTCTTTTATTGCATTTACTGTTTAGGTTTTATTGTTTCTATTCTGTTCTGTTCAATTTTTAGTATGTGCGAAAGTATCTGCAGCTATTTTGAAGACAACAAAAGGTAACTATTGTTGGTTTCATAAGGTCTTGAAGTCCTGATATCACTTATGCTGGTTTATTCTTGATTACTTTTATCCTGTTTTGTTTTCCTTGGTTTTATCCTCTTTAAAATAAAAAAAAATGTGGTCTATTTCAAACATTACATTTTAAATGGAATGTTTCTTGCATGCCAATAAAAAGAACCACAGACTTTTAAATGCCAGTAATAGCCAGGAAGAGAAAGATGTGCCTCCGGAGAATCTACCTCGTTGGGTCAGGGAGGTTCAAACCAGAAGATAACTGGCCCGCCTTCCTGGTGAGTGGCGCGCTACGGGCACGGACTCCAGGAAGAGAAAGAGTTGTGCCTCCTGTAAGCCTACCAGCGCACGGGCTGAGAATCAAGGACAGCCCCCCACCCCACCCCATAAGCAACCTACTGGTTCGGAGGGCCAGCCAAGTTGATAGCAACTAAGGTATATGAAGCAACTAAACGCTTGTATTGTTCGGTTGATTTTGCAGGCCTGCGGCTGGCAGTCTGAGCCTCTCTTGGGAAGATGATAGTATACAATGCGGCAGATATGGGTTCCCTTCTATATTGTCTTTGAGGCCCAATATTGTTCTCACTGTTTTGCTTTATTCTGATTAATTTTTTTTATTTTATATTCTGTTTTTATTGGTTTTATTCTGGGTTTTTTTGCTTGTTTGTTTGTTTGTTTTTGGTTTGATTTTACTATACCTGATGGAATGGTCAACTATTGTAAAGATAACAAGATATACTACAGTAGCTATTGTTTTCCTGGTATCTTGCTTTGAAGTTCTGTACCAGTTCTACTGTTTTGTTTTGATTGACTTTGTTCTGTTATGTTTTGCTGGATTTTACTATCTTTAAAATAAAATTTTAAAAAATGCCAGTAATAAGAGAATTCGAAGATTTAAAAGACTGTGAATTATGGAACATTACAGAAACTTTTCAACTGTCAGGCACCTTAATGCTCCTTCATTCCAAAACCTGTCCACTCCTGCTGTGCTGCCAACAGTTCTCAGTGCTTTTGCACAGCCCCAGCTCTTTGCATTTCCTGTACTTCACGCAGCGACTTTGCACAGACTTGGCATGCTTCTTCCCTTCCTGTCTTTCCTGGCAGCAACTTAATAAAATGTGACATGTGTACAACATGCACTTGTCTAAGACACTTTGGTTTTTGTTAATGGGTATCTTTCTAGTCCTGTATGAATTTTATAACTATATATGTACGCATATAGTTTTACACTCACAGTTACACAAATTATTTCCATTAATTTTTCTAACACAAATGCAATAATGTGTGTATTTTTCTTTCTAACTAGAAAATACTAGACATACAAGGAGACATAAGTACAATAGGTTTGTATGAACTATAAGGCATAATAACAAAATTCTGTAAGCAGGAGTCTGCAGGTAGAATGGAGTCCTACTCTACCCAAGGTCCCCGCATGTTCACTGAATTGTATGGTACTGTATTACCTTCTCTCTAAGCCCACCCTTTACCACAATCCTGAAATTGGTGTGTATTGCTTCCTTACTTTCCTTTTTAGGAAAGCACAATGTAGGTACTGCATTTCTAAACAAAGCAAAGACTATTCATGCCTAAATTAGTTTTTTCTTCCAAAAAAAGTTTTATCTTTTATTATATGTCTCCCTTTGTATTCATCCAACAAAAATGGTATTTTAAAAATTTTATTGTGTTGGCTGGGTGTGGTGGTACACACCTGTAATCCCAGCACTCATGAGGCTGAGGCAGTACGATTGCTGGGAGTTTGAGGCCAGCCTGGGCTACAAAGTGAGTTCAAGTCTAGCCTGAACAGCATAGCAAAACCCTGTCTTGAAAAGATGAAAAAAATAGTAATTTATTGTGTTAAACGTGAACACAATGGGTTTTGGGATTTTTAGTCCATATTAGTAATACAGAATAGTAAGATTGGGTATAGTGGTATCTGTATATAACATATTTCAATCATTTTAATTCTCACTGCAATCCTGTCTTTCCTCCCTTTCCCACAACCCTCTGCCCCCATCTCTAAAAGTCTACCTTCTAGTTTCCTTTATTTTCTTTACTTTTTAGATTGCTATATAAAGGAAACCATACAATATTTAACTTTCTGAATCTGGATTATTTTGCTTAACTTGATGGTCTCCAGTGCCATCTGTTTTCCTGCAAATGACATGATTTCACTCTTCCTTATGGCTGAATAATATTCTACTGTGTACACATACCACATTTTCTTTATCCATTCATCTATAGATAGGCATCTAGACTGGGCCCTCACCTTAGCTATTATGAAGTGCATTGCATGGGCATGCATGTATCACTATAGTATGCTGTCTTTAATTCTTTCGGGAATATATAGCAAGGAATGCTATAGCAGGATCAAATGCTATCTCTATTTTTAGCTTTTGAGGAATCTCCACCTGATCATCATAGCAGCTGTACTAGTGTACATTCCTACCATCAGCACTGGAAGGTTCTCTTCAAGTTGCTGAAGATAGCCTTGAACTCACAACCCTCCTGCTTCCGTCTCCTGATGCTTGGATTCCAGGCATGTGCCACCACACCCGGCCATTTGCAGATTTTTGCTATGGCATCTTTGGACTTGCATTCTGGTTCACACTGGAGCAAGAGTTTCTTGAGGGCACATCCCAGGGATGGACTCATCACATTGTAGAGTGAATGTGTCATCACATTTGCCAGGTGGTGCCAAATGTTTCTCCAGATGCTCTACTCAGCCTCTCCTTTACTCCACCAGCAAAGCATAAGCAAAGCTCCTATTGTTCCACAGCCTCAGGAAGACTTGATACACTTGCCTACCTGACCGTGTACTTAGATTGCAGTTGCACTGCCTTCCTTCCCAGAGAGCTGGGCGTCTTTCCCAGTGTTCTTTGCCTACCGAGGTTTACCCTACCATGAAGTGCCTGCTGGTGCCTCTCACTTTTTAAAGCTCTGGTTAAGTCAACACTCTTTATTGAGATTATTTACACTAAAATTTACCTAGCCAGGCGTGGTGATGCACACCTGAAATCCTAGTACTCAAGAGGCTGAGGCAGGAGGAGTGCTGTGAGTTCAAGGCCAGCCTGGGCTATATAGTGAGTTCAGGGCCAGCCTGGACTACATAGTGAGACCTTATCTCAAAAAAAATTTTTTTAAATGTAAATGCCATAAAATTTACCTGTTTTCTTTAAAATTTAATATGACATTTAAATTTTCATGTATCCTTTAATTCAACAGTGAACATAGCATTATGTTAATCTATCATTTGAAAAATACATATAAATTTAAGCAGGGTGTGGTGGCACACCTTTAATCCCAGCACTCAGGAGGCTGAGGTAGGTGGAGCGTTGTGAGTTCGAGGCCGGCCTGGGCTACAATGCGAGCACAAGGCCGGCCTGGGCTACATAGTGCGACCCTGCCTCAAAAAAAAAACTAGGGCTGGGGGTTTGGCTCAGTGGCTTAATTGCCTGTCTGGCAGGCGTGAGGCTATGAGTTTGACGCCCAGTGCCACAAAAAAAAAAGAAAAAAAAAAAGAAAAATACATATAAATTTAATATCGTTTAAATATTTATTTATTTACTTTGTCATACTAGGGATTGTATTCAGAGCTTTCACACTGAGCTACATCCCTGGCCTTTAAAAACATTTTTATTTTTGAAACAAGGTTTCACTAAATTGCCCAGGCTAAACTCAAACTTTTGATCCTCCTTGCTCAGCCTCCCAGACTGCTGGGATTATAGGTGTGACCACCACACTGAGCTAAATGTATCAATAATTTTAAATATACCATTTAACTGATACATGTGTCATGAAGATGGTCATATAACCTGTGAACAGTGGTACTATCTTTTCATTTCTGTACTTCTTGTGTCATATTGCCCAAGCTAGAATTTCACTACAGTACTAACAGAAGCAGGAATGAAGGGTATCTTTAATCTAAAGAGACTTTAAAGAGGACATTTCCTGCCTTCCCGGTGAAGAATTGTTTACAAAGCTGGGTGTGGTGGCACATGCTTGTAATCCCAGCACTTGGGAGGCTAAGGCAGGAGGCTAACTGTGAGTTCAAGGCCGACCAGGGTTACATAGTGAGTCCAAGGCCAGCCCGAACTACACAGTGAGACCCTACCTCAAAAAAAAAAAAAAAAAAAAAAAAAGTTTACCTGGCATGGTGGCCATATGTCTGTAATCCTAGCTAGTTAGGAGGCTGAGGTAGGAGGATCACAAGCTCAAGTTTAGCCTGGAGTACAGAGGAATACCTTGCCCCAAAGTTAAAAAAAATAATAATAATAAAAGCGTTGGGAATGTACCTTGGTTCGATCTCCAGTACCACCACCACCAAAATAAAAAGTTTGCTGTGGGTCTTTTGTGGATGCCTTTTATCAGATAGCTTTTATCAGAAATTTTCTTCTATACATTTTTTTTTTGTTTTTTTTGGTCTTTGAGACAGAGTCTCACTGTGCAATTCAGGCTGGTCTTCAGCTCACTTTGTAGCCCAGGCTGATCTCAAACTTGCAACAGTTTTACTGCTTCAGCCTCCCAAGTGCTGGGATTACAGGCACGTGCCACCACACTTGGCTATACTTTCTTGTTTGGAGGTTTTTGTACTTATTTTTGGTTTTATAATAAATGTTGCTGCATTTATAAAATGATGTCATTGCAACTGTGGTAACCATATGGTATTTTTCTCCCTTAGTGAATGATGTTGATGTAAATAATTACACCTGAAGACTGTTAAACTGCCTTCTTATTCTTGGGATAAATCCATTACACACACACACTCACAACCACTGGCTGAATTCAGTTCTACCAATACTCTCGAAGTGAAAACCAGTTTAAGTGTTCCACTTAAAGGTTTATATTCCTGCTTTTACTTTGGGCCTTTCTTTCTTGCCAGTTCAATTAAAGTTTTAAAAAATATTTCATCTGTCATTTTTTTGTGATTTTAACAGGAGGTCAGTTGGGTTATTTAAGCCTGCCTTATTGCTAGAAATATAGGTTCAATTTTTCTTACCTCTAGCAAGCACAGCAATGTAAGAAAAAACCAGTTTGTTTTTGTTTTTTGTGTTTTGTTGTTGTTTGGTTTGGTGTGGTGTTTTGAGATAGGGTCTCATTACATAGTTCAGGCTGGCCTTGAACTCATTACGTAGTCCAGAGTGGCCTTGAACTCGCAGCAGTCTGTCTCCCAAGTGCTGGGATTATAGGCATGGGCCACCACGCCCAGCAAAGTCAGTTTTCATAAGTGCAATTCAGTAGGATTACCCTTTGAATTATCTAGTCAACCACACTTTCAGAATCAGAACTTTCCATTTTTATCATATTTTTTTTCTCCTGAAACCATTTTTTTCCAATTGTTGCTCTCATAATCTATAGATTTTTTTTTTACCTCTTATAAACTTGGAGATTTATTGGACATTTTCTTCTAAATATGGTTTCCAGTAGAGTTCAGTTTTTGGGTACATTTAAAAACCAAAATTCCTGTTCTATTTTAATTATTTTATTTATCTATTTATTTATTTATTTATTTATGTACTGGGAATGGAACTCATGACCTCGCGCTTGCCAGGCAGGTGCTGTGCCACTAAACTGTATCCCCTGCCCGCTAATTTTTTTTCATACCATCTTTCTCTTCTCAATAAGAATACTGCTTAGAATTTTCTTCCTCTAGTATTAACTCTATTTTATATAGTTCATTCTAAAACTTGGATTAATTTAGAGATGTCTAATGTGTTTATTTTATTTAACTGCAGTTTGATATTACTAATTATTGGCATGGGTTATCTCAGCAAGTACTAGTTTTCAGTTTTCCTAAGGAGGGGGGTGGTTTCCAAGCCTCAGAAGAGCAAACTATTAGCTGTCCAGACCCATTACCTCCTTGTTCCTTTGTTCTTGCATAATAATACTTACAGGCACAAGCAAGGAAGCCTAATTAGGCTACACTTCTGAGTGTTTTGCAGGCAGATCTGACAAGCTAATAAAGGTCGTTTTTTTTTTTTTTTTTTTTTTTTTAACACAGGGTCTCCCTATGAACTGGCCTTGACCTTGAACTCACTTATGTGGCCCAGGCTGGCCTCAAACTCACGGCAATCCTCCTGCCTCAGCCTCCTGAATGCTAAGATTATAGGCGTGTGCCACCACACCTGGCTGGTGACCAAGGTCTTGCCAATGAAATTATGAGAAATAAAGGGTGTGTGGCGTCATCAAGTATAGGTCTTAAGATACTGCACATAGTTCTTTGCCCTGCTTGCAGCTGTGAGTCCTACGTGACAATGCTCTTGCTTCACCAACACAGATGGTGCAACAGGATGGAGGGAAACTGAGACCCAAGCAACCACATAGAGCAGGAACCCTCGCTGCACTGGACCACGAGCAGAGAAACTACTCAAAAGCCTCCGTGCCACTGAGTTTGTGACAGCAGTTTATACCTTACCCCAGTGGATTCCACCCTTCAGATCCCAACTCCTGACCGTACGTGGCTGTGGGAGTTCTCAGGAGATTCAGGTCCCACACTGACGCCCCAGCTATGCCAAGCAAAGCCTGGGCTGAGAGGTTCTGCCCACCTTCTCCGCATCTAAGTTTTTTTCCTGAAGTTGGGTTTTTTCCCCTGCTTCTAAGAATACTCCCAAAATGGTTATGGAGGTGAGCGTGTTGGACTGCGTGGCTGTGAGCTTTCTCTTCCTACCCAGCCTCCTGGGGCAGTCTTCAGTGAACAGGCTTTTAGCATAGGTACAATACATGAATTTTAAAAACCTAAGTTTGCTATAATAACTTCACAAAATAGTTAAGTCAGCACTGTGCCCTCTTCAGACTTTTAGAGAGTCGCTTTAGGAAATATCTCTGACTATGCTTCATACCCAAAAAAATGTAGGGCATATTGACTGATGGTGACAGGCTGGAATCCAGGAGATAATGAGAGGAGAATGAACTGGGTGTTCATTTTACCAATTTTTAAAAAATGGTTGAAAACCATCTTCTACCACTGATGATAGTATGCCACAGAAAGTGGTACAAAATAGAAATCCAAATATTTCCATACACAGATAGGGCCTGGTGCTACCCTTGAATCCTTCTGCTTTTTATTTCCTCGCTTGTGTGCACCAGAAAACAGCGCAGTGCGGAGCTGAGACGTCCTGCACACAGATGAGCGGGAGGATCCACGTGAATACTGGTCATTCATCTTCATCTTTTCTCCCTCTATCCGTCCTCGGGGACTCAGACAGAAGGAAAGAGAACTTGAACATTTACTGAAATAAAACACCTTGTGAGTCTATATTTTATCAGGTCTATTCAGAATCTGATCAGCTAATTGAGGGACCAAATTGAAGGGCCTCACCCTTCTCAGCATCTAGCAAATTCTGTTGCTCAGACACCCACCTAGGAGCAGACCTTTCAGATCTGCACTTCCCAGGGTCACCACCCGCACTGCACTCCAGAGCAGGGGCTCAATTTTGCAGCTTGGAATGAAGCTGTATGCGGTGATTTCCCATGTGAGGGTCTAGAAGCATTCTCCTTCAGTTTACTTGAAACTGTACTGTGTTTTTCAGTGTTGTACCTTGAAGTTTAGGTTTCTTTCTTTCTTAGCTTCATGCAGATGTTATATTCTTCCTTAACATTGTTTTTCTTTGATCATTTTGGTGAGCATTAAGATGGAGGTATTTGGAGACATGTTTTTCCTTTCTGCCAGCATGTTAATCTTCTGCATGTGTTTTAATGTAACAGAATGAAGATTACAGTCATAATACTATAACTGGAGCAGACTGCCAATATGAATCCCACCAATGAACCTGTAAGAATTATCCACTCTTAAAGGACAAAGCTCCTTCCCCAACAACTACATTTTTACTCAAACATTTCATATAATACCTGTTTTATTAAAAGATTGTTTTTTTTCTGATTATTAAAGTAACATACTTGTTTTAGAAAATTTGGATAATACAAAAATGTATAAAAAAGAAATAACCATCCATAATTCCACTACCAGTCAATTGCCCAGTACATTTTACTCTTTAAACACTGAACCTCTAGTCACACACAACCTTCATTCAAAATATTCATGTCTTTTCCCAGAGGAAATAACACATAAACATATAACATATAAAAAACATACTCCAACAGAAAGAGGTTTCTTTACAAAACAGTTTCCTACAAAAATCTCCATTTTCCAAATTGCTCTGAGTCAGAGACTCTAACACAAGACTACTAAGCATTTATTAAATAACTACCAGAAGAGAACAAAGCGGAGGAGAAAGGGCAGTGGCTCATCTCCAGACACCTCCCCGACCCCTCGTGCTGCTAGGAGCAAGGTGGCTGCTTTTCTTTCGAGCAGGAGGTTTTTCAGTCTTAGGAGCTGTAGCAAGCCGGCGAGGGACAGCCTGGGGAGGAATCTGAGATTTGGAGGAAAAGAAAAGAAATAAGTGTTATATATTCTCAATCCCTCCATTCCAAGGAGAAAGACATGGTATGTGAAGAGGGCCAGAACCAATCACCACAGGGGAAAGAAAATCCATGCTCCACCTACAACCAATCACAAGTGAAAGTCCACACTCCAGCTACTGGGACCAGAGACAGGAGGTGCCAGGCAATGGAGAGATGAAGAAAGGGGTGAAGGAAGAGGTCAGTGAGAACCGTGTCCTCCTCTGGCCCCCGCCTGCTGTTCCCTCACCTCTTTCCGGGAGATCTCACCCAAGCGGGAGTCTGGGTTCCTTCTGGGGACACTCTCCCCTCGGCCATCAGCCCTGCCACACAAACCAAGGGTATGAGGATACAGACAGTGCCCACCCCAATTCTACCCAAATTGATTGGAAGAAATGCTCCCAAATAAGAACAAATACAATGGAGTTGGGGAGTAAATGAAGGAGTCATCAGTGGAATCTCAGAAGGAGTTACACTAGGTAAGCTATAATCCCTAGGATTCTGAGTTTTGAGTTCCAAGGTAAAGCGAGAAAAAGCACTAAGGTACAGAGACATGAGGAAGAGGTTTGTTTTGTTTTAGAAGAGTGGTGGAAAGGAAGAGACAAAAGAAAGACAGGAACAGTAAGTAAAGAGTCTGAGTCTACATCTCATCCATCACTTTTCTCTCCAGAAAAGGACAAAAGACTGCTCAGTGAATAACATTTGCACGCCCTGTATCCTGCCCGGCCCATTTCCCGGGTCCGGATTCCTCCCAGGTTGTACCCGCTGTGTTCCAGCCTCTTCAGGTAGAGCAGCAGGTCCTCGGCAGGCAGAGCTCCCCAGCCCTGAGCCTGGTACTGTCTTAACAGCTGGGACACCTCCATCAGCTGCCTCGAGGAGCTGAGCCCATCCGCACCTGAGAGATACGCCTATGACAGTGATGGTCCTAAGGCCCCTCTCCCCACCTTCCTCCCTTCTCCCTAGGAATCCAGAGGACCCTAAAATCCATATCCAGGACCCCCCACATCCATGGCCTGCTCACCTTTCTCTGGGGAGCCAGTGCTGGGTCCACTGCCTTGTGAATAGGAAGAGGGAAGCTCATGGACTCGAAAAAGACCAGAAGCCATGGCTAAAGGGACTTTGGTTTTATGGACAGGAGGCGGAAGGCGGGGCACTTGAGAAGATTCATCCCAAGACGGCACAGTCCGGGGACCTAGCAAAAGGAAAGAGATGCAAGAAAGAAGAACAGGACAGAGCCAAGGAAGTCCTCCCACCTAACAGCTCCTAACCATTCAACCCAGGCACCAGCTCCTACCGCTTCCAGGCCCACCTCAGCCTTCTTCGGGGTTGGAACTCACCACATTTAGCAGGCAACATGTCAACTGAGGGGTTCTCACTGTTCTGGGGTACCGTCTCCAGCAGCTGGGGAGACAAGACAGTAAGGCTCTCCAAAGGACTAAGAAAAGAGAGAGCTAGATATCCAGGGAGGTAGGAGAGCCTGGTAAAGTAAGGGCCAGTGCCAGTGGCCTAAGTTTCAGAAGAGAACTATGTACTAGGAATGATAGACTGAGAGAATATGGAGCTGGCACAAAGAATTTTTCCTAAAGAGAAGAGATAGTCCTGGATTCATCAAATAAAAAGAGAAAATAAGAAAGGAAATTTAAAAAAGAAACACTATCTTACCTGCTGCAAAAAATTTTTGAGGCCTTCTAGCTGAGAAGCAGGTGGCAGCCCTTGCTTTAGGAAGCCATCTCCCTCGGATGCTGGATCTTCCTCAGGGAATGGCCGTTCCGCCCTGTGGTCAGGATGGAAGGCCCCGAGTGCAGAGAAGTCTTCAGCTATAAAGTGAGATAGGTGAGCACAGGTGTACATATATTGTAGGGGAAAAGGGGCCCTCCACAAACCACGGACCAAATGCCCCCCCCAAAAAATGTACTATTAAATGTACAGGGGCATCACAGCTAGGAGATGATGATAAGGATGAGGAAAGTTTTTTTTTTTTGGTAGTGGGGACCGAACTCACAACCTCGCACCTGCCAAGCAGGCACTTACACCACTGAGCTAAATCCTTGGCCCTATTTTTTTGAGACAGGGTCTCACTATGCAGTTCAGGCTGGCCTTGAACTCACTTTGTAGCCCAGGCTGGTCTCAAACTCACAACAATCTTCCTGCCTCAGCCTGAGTGCTGGGATTAAAGGCGTGAGTCACCATGCCCAGCTAGGATGAGGAAAATTTAAGGCAGTGACTGGCAAATGACACAACTGAATTCTAACACACAAGTGTTAGAAGAAAGCTGGGGCACTCCAACTAAACAAATAGTACTATAAACTCCTTAAAGAACAGACATATTCTGCCTCTTCACTACAATATGCCGCTTAATCTTCTACTAGTATTATTATTGCTACACTTTTAATACCATAATACAATTCAACACTCACTTTGGAAGAGGGTACTGAAGATTCGAACACAGGCCCTTGCATACACTAGACAAGCACACAACCACTGAGCTGCACCTGCAGCCCTTTTTTAAAATTTTAATTTGAGACAGGGTTTGCTATGAAGCCCAGGCTACCCTCTAGCTTGTGATCCTCTTGCCTGAGGAGCTGGGGTTCCAGGCATATACCATTACGCCAACCTGCATCCTCAATTCTAATACACCCTGGGTTGTCATGTTTGTATCCCCATCCACCAGAGTGGCAGCTGACTAAACCAGAGGCAGACAGCCACACCCAAGGTGAGCCAATTCAGTGAATGGTTTGCAACCCACCATGTGACCTTGGAAGTTTGACCCAAGAAACTGAGATACCAATGTCCCTATAAACATGTAGAGTTTGAGCTAGTGTCAGGGTGATGGCTCGTCAAAGCCATGCACAAGCCAAAACTGTGAGGAACAAAAACCTTGGAGACAGAATGCTGACTGAGCAAGAAAAAGGAGCAAGTGTGTATGACGAGGCAGTCAAGGGGCTATGCGGACCCAAAGAGAGACAGGACGGCTCTCTCGGCTCCCAGCGGCACCCCGGTTCTCATTCCAGTAAGCTGTACTACATCACATTTATATGAGTTCTCAACTTCCTTTATCTGAATCACTATGAGTGGGTTTCTTCTCTTTGCAACTTATGACCACTAAGCCATCTAGGAAACCAAATGCTCAGGTGCCCATCAGAAAGGAAGCTAGATGAGGCAGCCAATCAATCAGTGCACATAAGGGGGACCTCAGAGGCCTCTGCCCTCAGTTACCTATGGAGGGGGTGAGATCTGGCTTGGGTTCCAGGGGCTGGAAGGAATGCTGGCCCTGGAAGGAGGGGCCCAGCAGGAGGCTAAGGTCTGGGGAAGGGTCGCAGTCAACAAGAGGCACTCCCCGCGGCTCGTCCTTTGCTTCCCGGCTCTGCT